>JBBPBX010000238.1:77665-129208 GCA_038048925.1 Garcialebias charrua
ATTCCTCAGGGTATCTGCGGGGTTGTAAAAGGTAGTAAAAGGTAGTAAATAAAATTAACACAAATTACGGCCATTAAAAAGTACAGGTGGTCCTCGAGTTACGACACCCTCGACTTACGGCAATTCGGAGTTACGAACGCATCATAATTAATAAAAATATGATTTTTTTTTTTTAAATATATATTTTTATTTTGTTTAAATGTTCTTGATTTCAGGTGTACAGCACTTTGTTGCAGCTGTGGTTGTTTTAAATGGCTTTATAAATAAAGTATTATTATTTTTATTCATTTTTTAAGCCGATTTACTAAGTTTCCGACAGTTTCCACCAGATTTCGGCAGTCTCCGTCAGTTTTCGGCAATGCCCACCATGTTTAGCTTCGGTTGGCTCCTGTCTCGACAGCCACGGACCGTGTCCGATCAGAGGTTGCTGTGCGCTGACACATGAGCGGGAACTTAACGGCGGTTTTGCAGATAGACGGATGGACGAAGGCAAACGACGCTGTGGACCACGTGAAGCAGCAGACAGCAAGCGTGACCGGAGAAGCCACGAGCTAACATGCTAAACCCCACCCGCCCCCACTGGGGACAGGAGCCGACGGGCGGCGGTGAATGGACACCGAGCTAACATGCTAAAACGCGGAGACACAGCTGCAGCAGCCTTTTGGAGGGACTAACCCCGGCTTTACACTGCACGCGGCTCCGCCCCGCTCCGGTCCGCAGGTCGCAGCTGAACGAGTCCAATTCCCACTGCCTCCGCTCCGCTCAGGTCCGCCTGGATGCGCCGCTCCAAGACACGTGCGAGATCGCGCGATAAATCAAGTGATAAATAAGTAAGTCAGAACAAAACAATTCATTCGGTGGAAAGAAGGAGAACAACTGTAGAGAGACTGCTGCCTTGATCTTCTCTCGTAAATGAGCTACATGGTTTGAGCAACAGGAAGTGATGTTTACATTTCAGAATAAAATACTTTTTTATTTATTTATTTTTGTATTGCGTTATTAGGTGTAGTCATAGTCATAAATATAATAGTTTAGTCATAGAATAGTCATAATTGATAGTTTGACAGCATTTTTGTACAAATAAATCCGTATAGAGCTAGGATTAGTCCGCCCGTGGTGATTTTATTTTGTAAATACGGAAGTTGTGCTCGTTCCTTTTCCTGTTGGTGCGACGTAATCTTCAAAAGTTGACTCCGGCACAGCTCCGTCATCCGGCAGAAATAGAAAATTTTCTAATTTTGACGGACTGCCGTCCGCTCTCCGCAGCTCGCCGCCGCCGTGCGGAGCCAGTGTAAATTCTGTCATTGATTATAATGGGTGCGTATTTGCTGCGGAGGTCGGACCGGAGCGGGGCGGAGCCGTAACGCATGTGGTGTAATTCCGGGGTAAGATGCTAACGCGTGCAGCTATGGAGGTGCTAACATGCTAACGCGCGCAGCTATAGAGGTGCTAACATGCTAACGCGCACAGCTATGGAGGTGCTAACATGCTAATGCGGCGTGCAGCCTGCTGGAAGGACACCACGGAGAAACGGCTTCTAGTAAGTTATTAAATCTTTTTCCCTTCATTAGGGCTCCAAATGTATAGAGGTAACATGCTAACAGTCCTTCCTGTAAACAGTTTGGACCGCGTGAAGCAGCACGAAGCTGCAGAGGTCGGACGTGCAACGAGCTAACATGCTAAAAGACAGAGACAGGCTTGACCAGCTCAAAGTAAGACATTTTATTTTTTTTATTTACTGTAATTGTCTCTAAATGTACTGTATGTGTTTTTTGATAATTATGTAGGGTACTGTGTTAGGATAGGTGAAGTGCTTGGTAACTGTACAGTACTGCACATGTACGTGTATAAGTTGCGGCTGGTGTGTGCTTTCCGACTTACGGCGATTTTTGAGGTACGAACGGGCGTAGAAACGGAACTTGTTCGTAAGTTGGGGACCACCTGTATTAAAAAGTAATAAACGTCATCTGACGAGGTATTAATTTTTTAAAAACCTACACAACTATATTTTTCTCATTCTGTCGGCTAAAAAAATTCTAATTTTATGTTCGAGTAGGACCTGCACTAAAACAATGACGTCGTATCGTCAGTCAGTGTGCGTTCACTCCTACAGATGGCCGAGGCGAGGCTTTTTGTCATGTCTGTAAAAAGAAACAGGAAAGAGGAATGCGGCTTGATCCTCAGACATTTAAAAAGAAAAGTACCTAAACAATTATTTTTTAGCTTGAAATTATAGCAAAGGTGTGTCTCAGTCTAACGTTTTCTTAATAAATGCACTTTAATGGTCAAATCAGCTTTATTTAAAAAAAATTGTTTTGCTGCCTATCCGCTCCGTGAACGCACAGAGGACGAGAAACAGGAAAGAGAAACGCAGCTCATTTCTCCGACATTTAACAAGAAAAGTACCTAAACAATTATTTGTTAGCTCGAAATTATAGCAAAGGTGTAGCCTGGTTAAAACCAGACCCTTGTCCTTCACTTTGCTTTGTACTAGGGTCTGGGACTTCTCTCATAGACAAGGATTTCTCCGGTCGATTTTTGACCGGACCAATCAGAGAACAGAAGGCAGAGTTTTGTTAGTTTAGCCTGGCGAGGTCCAGGCTATTCAGATAAATAGCTCAGAAACCACTCGGTGGATATTTTTTCTGCTACCAGTGTGTAATTATATGGCTCTAATTTACTGACTGTTGGCCTAGATTAAACATTTGAGATAAAATTCGATTTTTTATCATTTATTTTCGTAGCGCACCCGAGGCTGTTTGGAAAATGTCAAACCGAAACTATTTAAATCCAGCAGATTTGACCATTTCGTGAATTGATTTAGGAACTGTTAAGCTCAGGAACACTTCTGATATAACGTCAGCTAAGAAATATATTTTTTCTCAGCAAAGAAATAATAGTTTTTTACCTTGTTTTCATGAAAATTCCTTCGTGGCGGCAGCCATTTTAACTGACGACGTCAGTCGACGTCGTTCAAAACTCCGCCTTCTGTTCTCTGATTGGTCCGGTAATCCGCCTTCTGTTCTCTGATTGGTCCGGTCAAAAATCTACCGGAGAAATCCTTGTCTATGAGAGAAGTCCCAGACCCTAGTACAAAGCGAAGTGAAGGACAAGGGTCTGGTTTTAACCAGGCTAATACAAACCTAACAAGAAAAGTACCTAAACAATTATTTGTTAGCTCGAAATTATAGCAAAGGTGTGTCTCAGTCTATAATTTTCTTAAGAAATGCACTTTAATGGTCTTATTAGCTGCATTTCGCCGGGGCGGTGCAGCTGGATTGACGGTTCCAAGCACAGAGAGCAGAATGAAGGTGGGGAGTATGTATTATGTATTTCAGACATAAAGTCCTGGATGGCACAGAACTTTCTCCAGCTAAACCAGGACAAAACAGAAGTTTTAATCATTGGACCTGAGGTTCAAAAAGAAAATATAATTCAGAAATTACAATCTCTGTCTTTACAACCTTCTAAAAAAGTAAGAAGCCTAGGGGTTCTTTTTGACTCTGAGCTTACTTTTCCTGCAGATATTTAAGTATATGTTTTCATGGGGCATCACTGACAAAATGACACTGACACAATGAAAAGTAGTCTGTGTGCAGCTTATATAACAGTGTAAATTTATTCTTTCCTCAAAATAACTCAAGATACAGTCGTTAATGTCTGAACCACCAGCAACAAAAGTGAGTACACCCCTAAGAGGCTACGTCCAAATTGAGCACTTTTGTCATTTCCCCTCCAAAATGTCATGTGACTCGTTAGGTCTCAGGTGTGCATAAGGAGCAGGTGTGTTTAATTTTGTAGCACAGCTCTCACACTCTCTCATACTGGTCACTGAAAGTTCCAACATGGCACCTCATGGCAAAGAACTCTCTGAGGATCTTAAAAGACGAATTGTTGCGCTACATGAAGATGGCCAAGGCTACAAGAGGATTGCCAACACCCTGAAACTGAGCTGCAGCACAGTGGTCAAGATCCTCCAGCGTTTTAAAAGAGCTGGGTCCACTCAGAGCAGACCTCTTGTTGGCCGTCCAAGGAAGCTGAGTGCACGTGCTCAGCGTCACATCCAAATGTTGTCTTTGAAAGATAGGCGCAGGAGTGCTGTCAGCATTGCTGCAGAGATTGAAGAGGTGGGGGGTCAGCCTGTCAGTGCTCAGACCATGAGCCGTACACTACACGAAATTGGTCTGCATGGCCGTCATCCCAGAAGGAAGCCTCTTCTGAAGTCTGTACACAAGAAAGCCCGCAAACAGTTTGCTGAAGACATGTCAACAAAGGACATGGATTACTGGAACCATGTCCTATGGTCTGATGAGACCAAGATTAATTTGTTTGGTTCAGATGGTCTCAAGCATGTGTGACGGCAGTCAGGTGAGGAGTACAAAGACAAGTGTGTGATGCCTACAGTCAAGCATGTTGGTGGGAATGCCATGGTCTGGGGTTGCATGAGTGCAGCAGGTGTTGGGGAGTTACATTTCATTGAGGGACACATGAACTCCAATATGTACTGTGAAATACCCTTCCCTCTTGAAACTGGGTCACAGGGCAGTGTTCCAGCATAATGACCCCAAACACACCTCTAAGACGACCACTGCTTTACTGAAGAGGCTGAGGGTAAAGGTGATGGACTGGCCAAGCATGTCTCCAGACCTAAACCCAATAGAACATCTTTGGGGCATCCTCAAGCATAAGGTGGAGGAGCACAAAGTCTCGAATATCCGCCAGCTCCGTGATGTCGTCATGAAGGAGTGGAAAAGCATTCCAGTGGCAGCCTGTGAAGCTCTGGTGAACTCCATGCCCAGGAGAGTTAAGGCAGTTCTGTTAAATAATCAGAGTCAGAGAGTCAGAGATTCTTTATTGTCATTTGCACCGCATGTGGTACATGTGATGAAAACGAGATTATGTACACGGGGTCCCAGTTACATCCAACAACAAATGCAAGAGAAAAACAGTAATAACATCTAGAACTAACTAAGAAAAACATCAACTAGTAATACACTAAGCTTAATATAGTGGGAATAAACAGCAGCACGAACATGAGTTTGTATGAGCAGATGATCACAGATGAACACAGATGAACACAGCGACAAGAAAACAGATCAGCATCAGTATGATGTGATATTTTGCAGTGTTTATATATTTATTTTTTATTTTTATTCATGAGTCTAACAGCCTCAGGGTAGAAGCTGTTCCTCAGTCTAGTGGTTCTACACTTGATGCTCCTCAACCTCCGTCCTGAGGGGAGTGGGGCAAAGAGTGAGTGTGCTGGATGAGTGAGGTCTTTCATGATGCAGGTCGCTCTTTTTCTGCATCTGGAGGTGTAAATGTCTGTGATTGTGGGGAGACTGACTCCAACAGACTTCTGTGCAGCCTTCACCACTCTCTGCAGAGCTTTCCTCTCTTCAACTGTGCAGCCTCCATGCCACACGTTGATGCTGGAGCACAGGACACTCTCCACTGCACACCTGTAGAACGAGGTGAGAACTGGGCTGCTCAGACCAGCACGTCTCAGCCGTCTGAGGAAGTAGAGTCTCTGATGACCTTTCTTGATCAGGCTGGTGGTGTTGTTGCTCCAGCTGAGGTTATCATTCATGTGTACACCCAAGTATTTGTAGCTGGAGACCACTTCCACTGCAGACCCACCTATTTTCAGTGGGGCGTGGGTGTGTTTGTTCCTTCTGAAGTCCACAATCATCTCCTTTGTCTTCTTCACATTCATGTGAAGATTATTCTCTTTGCACCAGCTCTCCAGGTGTTCCACCTCCTGTCTGTAGCTGGACTCATCATTGTTTGTGATGCATCCCACCACCGCTGTATCATCTGCAAACTTAACAATATGACAGCCTGGAAGTGTGGCTGTACAATCATATGTGAGCAGAGTGAACAGAAGGGGGCTCAGCACACATCCCTGAGGAGAGCCAGTGCTGAGGGTTATGGTGGAGGAGGAGAAGTTGTGGATCTTCACGGACTGTGGTCTGTCTGTTAAGAAGTCTAGTACCCAGTTACAAATAGAGGGGCTTAGTCCAAGTGTAGATAGTTTGTCTATCAGAGTTTGGGGGATCATGGTGTTGAAGGCAGATGTGAAGTCCACAAAGAGCAGACGCACGTATGAGTCCTTCTGATCCAGGTGGGTGAGAGCAGTGTGGACCACGGAAGAAATGGCGTCCTCTGTTGATCGGTTCTCACGGTATGCGTATTGATGAGGGTCCTCATTGATGTTGACGGTTGCCTTGATGTGGGACATGACCAGTTTCTCAAAACATTTAGCGACTATCGGGGTGAGGGCCACCGGTCTATAGTCATTCAGACCAGTCACTGTGGAGCTCTTTGGGACTGGGATGATGGTCGCGGTCTTCAGGCAGGTGGGAACTGACTCCAGTGCAAGTGAGGTGGTGAAGATGTCAGCCAGCACCTCACAGAGCTGGTCCGCACATTCCTTCAGAACAGGGGTGCTCACACTTTTTCAGCATGCGAGCTACTTATAAAAAAACCAAGTCAAAAAGATCTACTCAATACAAAAATGCAAAACATATAATTATCTTCAAATGTATTAAGGATTCTTTTTATGTACAATGTACCTATGTTGATGTACCTTGCATAACTGAATAAGCCAATATTGCACAACATATGTAATAAATCAGGGGTCACCAACCCGTAGGGACCAAATGGGGTGATGGTGATAATAATAATAATAATGAATTCAATTTGTAATGCACTTTTCATTAATAAAAATCTCAAAGTGCTACAATGTGTAACAAGGTAGAGATAAAAAATAAAACAAGTGATAAAATCAAATAAAATCAACAATAATATCGACTAAGATCAAAGATAAAATCATGTAGATAAAAATATCGGCAGCTTGTGTCCCTTGGGACCTATGCATCTGAATACCAGCAATATGGTGACAGCAATATAGATTATTTATTTAAAAAAAAGATGGTAGAAACTGATCCCCACCCCCTTCTTTATAAGAATCTGGTCTTTTACTTTAATTAATAAATGTTAAAAAATCATTAGATATTTTTTTAACTTTATAATGTCATCTCTAAAAAAAACTCCAGCAAATCTAAAGTGGTCCACAGGCCACCAGTTGATAACCACAGCTGTAGCAGGTTGTTATGGCTCCGGACACGTTTAATTTAGTGAACAAAGGCATAAAAATTGCTCTTTTGGTACGGAGATTTACAGCGGTGTATTTTACAGACTGTCCCTGAACGCAGCGCGAAAGTGTGTTTTGCAAACGCTCGCGCTGCGGGACAGGGAAACGTGCAGAGAACAGAGAGTAGTCAAGGAGGTTATTCTGTATGAAAAGTGTCTCGTATGATTTTAATAATAAAGCCACGTCAACTCCCAACCAGTATGTTTAAGCGTGCAGAGAAACATCACAGCGTCACTCACCCGGAAGATGGTGGGGGCGTTTCGCTTTGAAGTTGCTGCTGTCCGAACAGGGATTTTAGTTTCTCAACCTTTCTCTTTCTCACCTGGCTTTTGGGTGGGAAGTCCATGTCGTATTTTCCATGAACAGTCCGAAATCTGATTGTTTTAGCTTGGTATGTTTCGCTGCGTTTCACTTTCGCGCCGTTGTTTTTCAGAAACTGCATGAGCATGACCTAAAGCTCTCATCTGATTGGTTGCCGTGTATGTCAATCAAGTGATGGGAGGATACAACTCAAGATTCAGTTGTCATCTGATTGGTTGCCCTGCATGTCAATCAAGTAACGGGATGTTTGATTGGCTGACAATTTTTTTAATGTCACGCTGCGGGAAAAAAATAATAATAATAATGTCACGCTGCGATCGACCAGTAATGCCTCCGCGATCGACCGGTCGATCGCGATCGACGTAATGAGCAGGTCTGAGCTAAGGCAAAGCAGAGGGCGTACAATGAGTTATATGGGAGACTGGACACTAAAGAGGGCAAGAAGGACTTGTACCGATTGGCAAGACAGAGGGATCAGGCTGGAAAGGATGTGCAGCAGGTTAGGCTTATTAAAGATGGGAATGGGAATGTTCTAACAAGTGAGGAGAGTGTGATGGGAAGATGGAAGGATTACTTTGAGGAGCTAATGAATGAAGAGAATGAAAGAGAAAGAAGAGTGGAGGTAATAGAAACTGTGGACCAGGAAGTGGGAAAGATTAGTGAGGGTGAAGTCCGGAAAGCTCTGAAAAGAATGAAGAAGGGGAAGGCAGTAGGACCTGATGACATACCAGTGGAGGTTTGGAAATGTCTTGGAGAGATGGCAGTGAGGTTTTTGACTCAAATATTTAATGGAATATTTGAGGGTGAGAAAATGCCTGAAGAATGGAGAAGAAGTGTGCTGGTTCCCATTTTTAAGAACAAGGGTGATGTACAGAGTTGTAGCAACTACAGGGGAATTAAGTTGATGAGCCACACAATGAAGATCTGGGAGAGAGTTGTGGAAGCAAGACTTAGACAAGATGTGACTATCTGTGAGCAGCAGTATGGTTTCATGCCAAGAAAGAGCACCACAGATGCCATCTTTGCTTTGAGGATGTTGATAGAGAAGTACAGAGAGGGTCAGAAAGAACTCCATTGTGTGTTTGTGGATTTAGAAAAAGCATATGACAGGGTACCAAGAGAAGAGGTGTGGTATTGCATGAGGAAATCTGGAGTGGCAGAAAAGTATGTTAGACTGGTACAGGACATGTATGAGGACAGCAGGACAGTGGTGAGATGTGCTGTGGGAGTGACAGATAGCTTCAAGGTGGAGGTGGGATTGCATCAAGGATCGGCTCTGAGCCCCTTCTTGTTTGCTCTGGTGATGGACCGACTAACAGATGAGGTCAGGCAGGAATCCCCATGGACTATGATGTTTGCAGATGACATTGTGATCTGTGGTGAGAACAGGGAACAAGTGGAAGAGAACTTGGAGAGGTGGAGGTATGCTCTTGAAAGAAGAGGAATGAAAGTCAGTCGTAGTAAGACAGAGTACATGTGTGTGAATGAGAGGGAGGCCAGTGGAACAGTGAGGCTACAAGGAGCAGAGGTCACAAAGGTGCAGGACTTCAAGTACTTGGGGTCCACTGTCCAGGAAAATGGGGAATGTGGTAAAGAGGTGAAAAAGAGAGTCCAGGCAGGATGGAGCGGATGGAGAAAAGTTTCAGGAGTGATTTGTGACAAAAAGGTGTCAGCAAAGGTCAAAGGAAAAGTTTACAAGACAGTGGTGAGACCAGCTATGTTGTATGGTCTGGAGACAGTGGCATTGACAAAAAGACAGGAGAAAGAACTGGAAGTGGCAGAAATGAAGATGCTGAGGTTCTCCTTAGGAGTGACAAGGATGGATAAGATCAGGAATGAGATCATCAGAGGTACAGCACATGTTAAACAACTGGGAGATAAAGTTAGGGAGGCCAGACTGAGATGGTTTGGACATGTCCAGAGGAGGGACAGTGGTTATATTGGTAGAAGGATGTTAGAAATGCAGCTGCCAGGAAAAAGACAAAGAGGGAGACCAAAGAGGAGATATATGGATGCAGTTAGGGAGGACGTGGAGGTGGTTGGAGTGAGGACAGAGGATGCAGAGGACAGAGTGAGGTGGAGGAGGATGACTCGCTGTGGCGACCCCTGAAAAGGGAAAAGCTGAAAGAAGAAGAAGAATGACCACTATCTACACCACTGCTGGTACATATACAGTGTGCTCTGAACGGTCTTATTTAGGGATGCCCAATGTGCCTTACTGCATATGCCACTTTTTGCCTCTATAACAACATCAACTACTACCTCATACATATACTGTGTACATTAACTCATACGCTGCTTTGCCACTTTGCAAATGTCAATGCTAGAAACCTTTAGTTTATTTTAGTTATACTTTTTATACTCTTTTTTTATACTAGTATGCAAAAACTCAGGACAGTATTATGTTCATTAAATGTTTAAAGACCGTGTAAAGTGAATTTCAACATTTTCTTAAATAAACATTATAAATGTGATAATTGTAATCTTGTAAATGAGTAAAAAGTCTCAAAATTGTAGCTCAATTAATTTTGGAGTTATAGAGCAAACTGTGTATAAACATATTTCTGGTTCAGGATTTTTTAGGCGTGTTTTAAACGTGACCGCGTTTCGTCACGCGGTCCTCATTAGTAGAGCCCCCACCCCCTGCAGCTCCGGCCGTATAAATTCGCCTCGGTGGAGCCGTTCACTCGCGAATCGCAGACAGCATCAGATAGCAATAGCATAGATATTTTGTTCATTGTTAGCTAGCTAATCAATTATGCCTCGTTCGTGCATCTTCCCTGGATGTCGCAATGGTCAGGGCACCCGTACAAATCATAACATGTTTTTATACTGCGTCGTTTTATGCTGAGTATCTGTAATGCCTGGTTGGGACAATGGTTAGAGCGCTTGCCTTCCGTCCCAAAGCCCACGGGTTCAAATCCCGCATGGTGCAACTCTTTTTTTTTTTTTTAAATTCATTCCAGATTAAAAACACACAAGAAAACTATTTACAAAAACAGCGTAACTCTTGGAAAAAGTAGCTGCTGTTACAGACAGAACTCGGATAAAAACAGAGCAGGTTTACTGGCTCTGCTGTCTGCCTCAGTGCCTCTCCACTGTGGGACACGAGCAGGACCAGCGCAGCTGCCTGAAACCACGCCCACGCACTGACACGCCCCTAGCGTTCCAGACCAAGAGAAAATAAGGTTTTTTCATGATTTTTGAGACTTAATTTTATAAGGTAAACAATGTTTTTAATCAGTCAGATTTAAATGGGTGATTAATAACACATATTTATGCCATGTGACAAACTAAAAACACACATTTAATTTCACTTTACACGGTCTTTAATGTTTTAGTTTTAGAGTTGGTGTAAATTTTCATACTCTTATACCACTATGCAAAAAACTCAGGACAGTGTTAGTTTTACTATTTTATGCTTATGTCTATTATTATATGTTTCAGTGTTTCAATGTTTAGATGTTTACTGTTGCACCGAGGGACTGAGAGAAACGCAATTTCGGTCCTGTGTATGTCCTGTACAGTACATATTGCAGATCTGACAATAAAGTTGACTTTGACTTTGACTTTGAAGAAGACTGTCTTAAAATGATATATCTCTGACGTGACCGGTGTCAGGGACTCTGTTAGCCAAGATAGCTTCTAAGAAACATTAGCCGAGAGCCCGGAGCAAACACGTTGCTATGTATGTATTTTTAAATTATGTCTGCGCCATCAGGTAACATCTCGTTTCTTTTTATTCGGGGAGGGTTTATTAATGAGAGTTTTGGAAGATTTACTGTCTTAAAATGATATATCTCAGACGTGACCGGTGTCAGGGACTCTTGTTAGCCAAGATAGCTTCTAAAAAAAATTAGCCGAGAGCCCGGAGCAAACACGTTGCTATGTATGTATTTTTAAATTATGTCTGCGCCATCAGGTAACATCTGTAATTTTTTTATTCAGGGAGTGTTTATTAATGAGAGTTTTGGAAGATTTACTGTCTCAAAATGATATCTCAGACGCGATAGGACATGCTCCGCCATTATTATTTAAATGCACGTTGGAGCGTGCCTTCCCGTTGTCACGTCAAGATGACGTTTTGCGGAAATGCGCAGATTTTTAGGGGCGTATCCCAGAGAAAAAAACTACCATAACTTGGAATAAAAATTTAATATATTTATAATTTATTATGCAAAAACGACCAGAGCTCAATGATATAAGATATATATGTTCTGACAAATATTCAAATTTACAAAATCATGTCACAATCCCTTTAACACTTCTAAAACAAATCTGAAAAGCTCAACTTGACATAAAATTCAACTTTGCCATAGTTAGACGCCATCATATGGTCAAGTAACACAGTAATGCTTCACATTAAAGAATAACACAGCATAATAGCACATATCATAAAAATGACAAAATGTTATTCTTTTGATTACATTAGAATAAAATTAAAGAAGTCAATAGTCTCTTTGTGAGTGACTATGTTCTCAGATTACAACTAATGGAATAAATTGTAGTAAATGTCTGTTTACTGAGAGGGTCAGCAAAAAGCATCACTGGACAGTTCAAAAAAGACGAAGGTGTAATCTCGCATCATAGCGGACCCTATCATGTCCACTACATCTACATTGTTTGCCATTTTAGTTAGTTTCTGTTGCTATTTGTATCTATAATTTTATTTTATATTTTCCAGTTTGCTGTGCTTGTTTGTTTCTATTGTATAGCACTTTGGTTGGCCTTGTGTCTGTTTAAGTGCTCTATAAATAAATTGGTATGGTATGGTATGGTATAATAACACAAACAGCCTTGAGGTACTTTTTTTTTCCACAATGTTTTTGTTACGACTCTGACATTGTCCATATCCCTCCAACTTTTTTGCATGTTTCATGTTAGAACCTGAACACACCATTGTGCACACAATGACAACCATCAGTTATTATTTGTGACGTTCACATGACAGTTTCTGAAAATATTCTACAATGACGTGCCAACATTTATGTTTGACGGTGCACGGCGAATTGTTTTTGGCAGCGCATTAAGTGCTGATCCTTCCAAAAGTGTCACGGACAGCACACGCCCACCTGCTCTTAACCTTTTCACCCTGACAGCCGTGCACCGCCAACACCCGATTCATCCGTAACCCATCAAAGGAGCTGAACAATTCCCGGCGCCTCTGTCATTTAACAACGCAGGACCTTCGTGTATCAGCAGCACAGCAGGAGACGTAAAACTCAAGTATAATCTCATGAGCTGTTGGTGACCGCTGATGGAGAAAAAGTGTATTTCAGCAGAAGTCTTACCACAACACCACCCTCCTCCCCCCACATTTCCCTGTTTAGATGTAATTGACGTGACTCCTACACAACTCGGAGCCTGTCATCGCAGCGAGAGGTGAAAAATGAGCCGAGCCTGCCGTGTGCAGCAGTGATTGATCTGAAAAGATGTTTAGTGCTCAGTTGTGGTGTTTACATGAATCACGAGCGCTCCGTTTGTGATAGTGATGATTATTTTCTGTATGTCAAGACGGCGCATTGTTAGAGATTTTACATTTAAAATGTTTCATGTGGACACTGAGAAACTGCAGGTGGTGAGGCTTTAATTAGGGGTGCAGGAAAAAAAAGCGATTTTTTTTTTTTTAAAGAATCGAGATTCTTAGTCCTGGCAATTCAGAATCGATTCTAAAAGCCCCAAAATCGATTTTTTATTTTTTATTCTTTATTTTATTATTTTGAGTTACCGTATTTTCTGGAATATAGGTCGCACCTGACCTGAATATAGGTCGCATTGTCCAATTATTGCCAAAGAATTGGAAAAATCCATATATAGGTCGCACCTGAATATAGGTCGCACCTACGTCAAAATGTGGACCGTGTTTAGCTCTGCTGCAAATGTCTGCCACAGGAGCGCACAGCAAGGCTTTTAAGAAGATTAACACTTAAAAACAATTAATTGTTTGATAAAAATTATAGCAAATATGTGTCTGAGCTGAACTTTTCTTTAATAAATGAATAATTTTAGCAGGATAAACACCTAAAAAAATTGTTAGCTGACATTATTGTAAGAGTGTGTCTCAGTTTAAATTTTTGTTAATAAATTATTACAAATCAGCTTATTTTATAAAAAGCCATAAATAGGTCGCACCTGAATATAGGTCGTAAGGCATGCAAAAATGATAAAAGCCGCAACCTATATTCCGGAAAATACGGTAAATGTTTATGCAATACAGTAGGCTGAAATCTTAGTTTAAGTTTGTATTTTGAATCATTTTTGATGGACTGGAGACATGCCCAGGGTGTCCCCTGCCTCTCGCACAGTGACTGCTGGATATAGGCACCAGTGACCTCTGGGACCCGATTAAAGCTGCTGCATTCTATTCATATACCCATCTGATCACAATTCAGGCCGCTGTATACTGTACTGTATTATTTGACATTATTAATGTTTGCTACAAGCATAATTATTGTTTTAAATAAATGTTTTATTTGTTTGCAATATTGTTTAATCTTTTCATGATTTCAATCGAAAATCGTTTCAGAATCGAAAATCGTTTCAGAATCGAAAATCGATTCTGAATCGAAAATCGATCCTGGAACGAAAATTGTTTCAGAATCGAAAATCGTTTCAGAATCGAAAATCGTTTCAGAATCGAAAATCGATCCCGGAATGAAAATCATTTTAGAATCGAAAATCGATTTTTAATCGAATCGGTGCATCAAAAATCGGAATTGAATCGATTCTCCAGATACTAAGTGATTCGCACCCCTAGCTTTAATACACATATCCATTTTTGGCAAAATCTCTGAATCCCATTTGCTTTTCTTTTTTTTTCTGCCTCTTTCTCAGTTTCCCCTCTCTCCTCTGTCTTGCTTGGCCTCAGATTGGGGTCAGGAGTTTAGTAGGGGAAAAACATTTGTAGCTGGTGGCACAGAGCCCAGATTCTCCTCTCACGAAAAAATAAAAATAAATGGCTGTTCACACACACACGTTACGAAGAGCATTAACCTGCCTCTCCAAATGTCTCCATTACGGCTCTGCTTGGAACAGCAGAGCCAGTGCCAGTCATTGTCAACCAGCGGTAAAACGCCTGCAACTAGAAGCCACTTTTTGTTCCATAAACTGATGTAGACAGAAACGAAGGATTAGAGAAAAAGGGGGGAAAAATAAAGACAGACAGACAGGGGGCAGAGAGCATCATTTGGCAGCCTTCAGAAAAGGATCTAAAATGAAAATTTCTCTGTGTGTGTCAGTTGATGGCTACGCTCTCCGCTCGCTTTTATCCGCCGTCGGTGCGATTTGATGCTATCAGCCGGTCAATAAGTCACAATTGCTGAATAGACAGGCTTGTGTTTTCATTTGGGAATAAAAAAGCTGCAGTATGTGACATTCACGGCGCTTCGCATAAATAAATAAAAAACGTGCAGTTCCACGTGCGGTCTAATGTTTTTCGATGTTGTCGCCACCCGAACGCGGCTCTGTTTAATAAGTTTTGGCTTTACAATAGGAACTGAGCATGTCAGAGTTTCAGAGTCCTGTATCAGTCCTCCTGTCCCTCAGTCTTTCACTGCTCCAAGGGCAGCTCATTCCTGAGGTGTCAAGGGCCTCCCAACGTATGGGAAGTGGGGAGGAGAGAAAGACGGAGTGAAAGAGTGAGGAGGGAAGTGCCTTCACCTTGGGGAAGAGACACAAGAGTGATGACAAGGACCGTGATGCCTCCCCTCTTATCTTTTAATGTTTAATCATGAGCCTTTTGAAGCTGACCCTTTCTGTCATTATGGGACTCGCCTTCACGTTTTACACGTGCACCAGTTTTTAATTGTGTTGCTGTAATGTTAATAACTGGATTTGTTTTGCCCCATTAAAAACAACTTCTTGTAAATTTCAAATGTAATGACAAACTTCAGTAGCAGCGTGCTTGTTGTTTTTTTCATCTGGTCACCATTTTTTTGTGTGTTCAAAAATCAAAGCGGTGAGTTTCCCCCTGTTTTTATAGTGTGAACGTTTGACACATTCACACTACGTGATCCATTTTTCTTCCGTACGTTTTTTTTTTCTTTCCATCTTTCTTGTTCTGCATTTTTTTTGCCCTAATTCAACAAATCATATTTCAAAATGTTCAGCTCTTTCAAGAAAAGGGTGTTATGAATGTTCGTATTAATGCAACTTCAGCTTTTTTAAATATTTATCCTTTTGTGCCATTTTTTTCTCATAGATAATGAATTGAGCTCATTTTACATCCTTCATATCTTTCGATCTGTTTACAAACTTTTACTGCTCCTTTCACATTTTGTTCTGGTTCAGCTTCTTTTAGCTTCCTTGTGCAAATAAAAAAAAATCAGCTACTTTCAGCTAATTTCAGCTTTTTTTCCCCCAGCTGATTGTGCTCCATTTCTGCAAGTTTAAGCTATTTATGCTATTTCAGTCAGATTAACTGTTTTATGCTAATTTTATTTTTTTTCCAGCTAATTCAAAAATATTTGCACTTGTTTCAATTATTTCAGCCCAGTTCAGCAAAAAATGTGCTCTCTCCACTTCCTTCTGGTAATTTAAGCTTATTTTTAGCTACTATTTAGGTTTGTTTGTTTTTTGCTCATTGCAATTTTTTTTTCCAAATAATTTCAGCCTTTTTTCTGCTAATTTCTGCTTCTTTTAGCCTAATTGGGAAAACTTGTTCTTTCTGCATTCTTCTGATAATTTAAGTTTGTTCTACCTTTTCAGCGTCCCTTTTACCATTTTTAAAGTACTGTTAGCTGTTTTTAGATAAAATTCAAGTTTACTGTGGTACTTTCTGCTACTTTAAGCCTAATGAACTTCTTTCTGCTCATTTCAGCTAGTTATGCTCCTTTCAGCTTATTTCTGCAAGTTTAAACTATTTATGCTATTTCTGTCAGATTACGGTAACTGTTTGCAAGTTTTAGCTTTTTCAGCTAATCCATTTTTTGCAATCATTTCAATTTTTTCAGCCTAATTCAGCAAAAATGTGCACTCCACATCCTTCTGGTTATTTAAGCTTCTTCTTCTTCTTTTTTTTTTTTAGCTACTATTTAAGGTTTGTTTGTTTGTTGCTAATTTCAGTTTTTGTTTTTGTTTTTTGTTTTTCAAATAATTTCAGACTTTTTATCTGCTCATGTCTGCTTCTTTCAGCCCAATTGGGTAATGTTATTTCTGCCTTTTCTGCTAATTTAAGCTTGTTTTGCCTTTTCAGCTGCCCTTTTACCACTTTTAGCTGTTTTTTGGATCAAACAAGTTTACTGTGGTGCTTTCTGCTACTTTCAGCCTAATGAACTTCTTTCTGCTCATTTCAGCTTGTTATGCTCCTTTCAGCTTGTTTATGTTAGTTTCAGTTTATTCTGCTATTTCAGCTACTATTTAGCTGTTTTTGTGCTAAATTTAACTTTTTCAGCGTTCCCACATTTATATTAGCTCCTTTCAGATTTTTCCACTTCCCTCTAGTTTCAGATTATTTCTGCCATTCCAGCTACTTTTCAGCAGTTATTGTTGCTAATTACAGTACATCTTTTTAATCTTAATTTCCTTATTTTTATACTTCTTTCTGCTTATTTAAACCTAATCCTGCAAACATGTCTTCTTTCTTCTGCTAACTTTGACTTGTTTTACCACTTCAGCTACATTTCAGCATATTTTTGTGTTAATTTCAGCTGTTTTAGCATGTTCTTCAGCAATAAGCAATCACACTACATTTTCGCAGGAAATGCACTTTCTCTAGTTTACATTATATTTTCTCAAGTAGAATGGTTTCAGGATAGAAAGGTGAAACAGTAAAATGAGTGCAGGAATGTCACTGTTGGATTATTTAAAAATCTCAAGCACTTGAAACACAGAAGCTGTTAGAAAATAAAAATAAAAAGATGAGCCAGCTGCCACAGTTGTCAGTTATTTTGATAGTGGTACACTTTTCCATTCTTCTGACTGACACATCTGTCAACACCACCACTCCTGTCTTACCTTTCCCCGCTGCGTTCCTTCGACGAAACAGCCTTTGATATCTGCAACTACGTGAGCTCTCAGATTTATCAAACTGCCGGAGAATGTAAACATGAATAAAATCCTCTGTTTTCTGCTGCTTTCTGAACCAATCTGTCCATTTTTACAAATTCAGATCCGGCCCTGCCGTGGTTTGAATTTTAGATAACTCTGTTTACTTGCTTGTGTGGTCATATTCAAATGTATTGTAATCTAGGGTGTTGTATAATGACTTCTTCTGCCATAAAAATTATTTGTTTACTCAGAACACTTGATTTTTGATTTGTCTATTATTTGGCATCTAAGCCTCACAGTGCTTTTATGAAAAATAATTATCTAGTTCATGAAAAATAAAAGCTAATAAACTTAGAACATATTGAAAGTTAAAATCAAAATAGATATTACGAAATTATTTTGGCTTCTGTGCGTAGAACGTATAATTTCTAAGTTAAATAAAAAATGTGAAATATAATTTTACTCATTTAAATTATTGCTGCAAATCAGCATTATGAAACAAGTGATCTTTCACTGTGTAGAAAAAATAAAAGCATTCTTATCAGTTTACTGATGTGGAAATCGTTTGTTTTTATTAACAAGACAATCCTTTTGTCAAAAAACTTAAAGTGCTTTAAATGTATACATCCTAAATTACTATTAAACACTAAAAACTAAAGTTCATGCTCAATAATCCAGGTATAAAATCCAACATTCAGTCAGCTCATCTGGACGGTTTCTTTTATTTTTATTTGATTTTGCTGAGTCATTTCATCCTTCATCCAAAGGACTTCTTCAGTCTGAGGAGCCACCAAACAAAACTGATTTCCACAAACGTATACGCGATAGTGGAAAACAGTCTGAAGAAATCCTTTGGATGAAGGATGAAACATCTCAGCAAAAAAAGAAACCGTCCAGATGACCTGACTGAACATTGTTGGATTTTATACCTGGATTATTGAGAATGAACTTTGGTGTTTGGCACTACTTTGGCACGACTGTCTCAGAGGAGTTGACGGGGGAGAGAGTGGGCCCCGGAGGCCATCTTAGCACCAACAAACAGTTGTTGTTTTTTCCACTGGGAGTGTGCCATTTTGTGGAAATCAGTTTTGTTTGGTTGCTCCTCAAATTGAAGAAGTCCTTTGGATAACAAAAGCAAAACAAGAAATCATCCAGATGACCTGACTGAACATTGTTAGATATGTAAGGTAAAGTTTTACTTAAAAAATAAGAATATAAGGAGCTTTATTAGTTTTATGTAGTTTTATGGACAATATTTTTTGATTGTTTTATTATTATTTTTTACTCATGAGCTAACTTCAGCTACCGGAGCACACACACTTCTAATTATTGACATTTTCATCCAGGCATCAAAAACAGTCAGTGCTTTTAAAAATGACATTAAATATTACCAGTATCAGTTCATTTTGACTCGTTTAATACAGTTTTAATAGAATTATAATAAATATTGTCTGTTTGATTTTTACTCCTTTCATCTGATGCATGTTATTTGGAAGTTACAGAGGTGTTACTTAATTTTAGGACATGGCAACCTTTTTTAAATCTTATTAAGGCTCTTGCCTCTTAATGGTAACTGATTAAATGCACGTTCTGTTTCTGCACGTTTCCATACTGAGCAGTGCGATACGTTTTCTCTTCATCATACATTTCTTTAGTTTGTGAGTACAGTATAAAGAGATTTCATTTGCTCATTGCTGTTTTGCGTGAGCCTCATCTTTCTTCATGTCTTTTCTGTGTTGCCGTTTTTTATTTACATATCTTTCTGTGCCACCATCTTTACCCGTCTCTGTGTTTTTATCACGGGAAGCGTTGTTTATTTCTGCCTTTAAGTATCTTTGTGTGTAATCTCCATCTTCCTTTTTTTTGCCTCTATAAAATCTTCCCTTGCTGTTTTTAAGTTATTCATCTTTGTCAGCTCAACAAACTTTCATTTGATATTATTACTGAGACCAGCTGGCCCAAATAGCACGAGAAATGCTAAATACAGCTAAAGTGCTGATGTGTGTGGCTGTCAGGCCTGTCAAGTGTGTGTGTGAGATTGGGTTCAGGGGTCAGGGTGGCATTGCTTTGCTCTCTGGTTGGCTGAGCCCATCTGTCACTCAAAGCGGGTCAACCTCTGGTCCCGGTCACCAGCCAGGCGTATCGGGAATTTGACAGAATTATGAAGATTTCTGTCCATTGCTCATTGGCCCAGTTGAATTACAAGCAGCGCCTTGTTCGGTGCAAAGCTTTTTAAATGGCTGATTTAGGGCACTCTCACATCTGCGCACACACACACACCACCACCACATCAAGTCACTGTTAGCAAGGCTGTTTATCCCCACCATTTGCAGAAGAGGAAGTTATTTCCTGCCTTTTCATGCAACTCTTGTCGTGATCGAATTCTGATTGAGTTATTCTCAGTGTTTGTGTTTTTGTATCTTAATATGCCACCAAGGCGTTTGTTTTTTATCACACTGTTTCTGCAGTTTATGGTGAATTATTTGCTTCACAGGACGTCTATTCTGCGTCGTTTCTCCCTACAGCACTTCGCATCTGTTGTCGTTTCATTACAGACATTTATTTGACACCGTGCGCCTGCCAAGACACTCTGGATAAATCACACTGTTATTCAGTCTGCTTCCCCACACCTGAGTGAAAGCAAAAGGCAGAAAATGGTCTCTCTTTTTTTCACCCTTCCAGCAGATATTTTTATTAGTGTAACCAGCAGCACAGCAAGTCTGTTTATCAGTAAGCATATTCTCAGTCAAAGAGCATCGGGTTTCACTGAGTTGGTGTGTGCTCAGCAGGTACAGTGCATTCACACAGTCTGGCCCTGCAATCAAACAGAAGCTGCATTGGAATAAGTCTTTCTTCCCACCCAAAGCCACTTTGACAGGTTGCTACTTGTTAGACATCCAGTCTGCCTGCTGTTTCTCTGCTTATTTGACTGAATGGCAGCCTGGGAGTATTTCTGTCTTCTTTTTATTACATTTGTCCTTCTCAGCTTGCTTATGATTGCCTTGCTTCCATATTGGCCATTTGTTCTTGCATTTCAGATGCTTTTGTAAGGAGTTTATCTGCAACTATTAGGTGTTGCACATTAAAAAGCCTCTAGATATGATAGCAAATCACACCAATCACAATTATCATGGTGTTACAGTACTTGCAAATAGTGCAAGGAAACAGGCATAGAGATGCTGATAGGTAATGTTGACCAGTATATTCAGCATATTTTATCTGTCTGGCCAGATGTTTTTTACTGTTTTATTTATTTAAATAAATTTAGAGAATTGCATTTCTTGTGAAAATGCAGTGTGAATGCTTATTGCTGAAGAACAGCTGGAATTAGCTAAAAACATACTGAAATGTACCGTAGCTGAATTGGAAGAACAAGCCTACATTTGCAGAAGAAAGCAGAAAGAACACATGTGGTAATTGCTGAATTAGGTTTAAATAAGCAGAAATTAGCACAACAATTAGGAAATTAGCTTAAAAACGCTGAATAGAGCAAAAAGCAGCTGTAAAGGCTGAAAGAAGATTAAGGAAGTGGAAGGAGCTGAAATTAGCTAAAAAATGTGGATTTAGCTGAAATGGCTAAATTTAGCACAAAACAACAAAATAGTAGCGGAAATAGCAGAAAATGCTGAAACTAGCAAAAACAATGCTGAAAGGAGCATAAGCTGAAATTAGCAGAAAGAAGTCCATTGGACTGGAAGTAGCAGAAATTCCCACAAACAACTAGAATTTATGTGAAAACAGCTGAAATTAGCTAAAACAAAGTTGAAAAAGTAGCTGAAATGGTAGAACAAGCATAAATTAGCAGAAGAAAGCAGAAAGACTATGTTTACTGAAACAAGCAGAATTGCATTTTCTTTACCCATACAGCCGTTTTAATTTTTTTATAGAAAGCAAATGGAGAAAACAAATGTCACATTCACTACTCTATTTCCTAATGTACCATGTTTGCTGATTGTCTCCCGGGTGTAATTTTAAAATCTACAGAATCCTATTTACAATTTATTAATAAGCTTTTTCCCCTAAATTATTGGATTAAGAAACTTTATTTGCCGCTTTAATGCAAGTCTATATCTATCTATTGCTCCACCCGCTTCAAACGTTATCAACCATTAAATGGCCGTTATTAGTTATTATCATCCCCATATGTAGCGGTCAGACTGCCCCTCCTGTACCTCCTAGTAGGTTTAAAGGTATGTTGTTAGCGTTGGTAGCAATGATAATAGACTCCTTTTTTAGCTTTGTTAGTGCTCATAAAGCTTCACGTGGTTAGGTTTAGAGTAAAGGGTCTGGCGTTAGGTTTAGGGTCTTGGTTAGGTGTAGGCACAAGGGTAAGGGGGTTAAGTTTAGGGTTGGTCCTCTGGGTCAGGTGTAAGGTTAGGTTTAGGAAAAGGGTTATGTAAGCTGAAGCAAAAAAAGAAGACACTTCCTGGTTTACCCCGGCGATACGCTACCTATTATCAGTGATAATAACGATAATAACATACCATTAAACCTGCTAGGAGGTAGGTGGGACAGTTGCACCGCTACATATGGGGATGATAACAACTAATGACGGCCATTTAATGGACTTATAACATCCAAAGCCGCTCATTCCCTTCTCTCTTTGTCCCTGCCTGCTGATGTATTTTTTGCTGGAGGAAAGTAACCCACCTACGGTTGTCTGGTCTTAATCTCCATGGTGACCTAATCCTCAACAATCCCAGAACAGTGGCGTTCCAGTTGAGACACCAGCCTGACATCACTGATAACTGTGACAGCGTTGCTTCAGTTTTATTGGAGCAAGCAAGCTTTGATCCACATCTGATGATGATTCTGTGTTTGGGCATGAGTTGATTTGGATTTCTTACTTAGTAGGAAATCCCTTAACGCAGACGGCTTCTATTCATTTAGGTATTAAAGAATCAAACGCTGTGTTGGGAAGTGTCTCTGTGGGTCTGGCTGGAGGTAATGAATCCATTGGTGCTGCTGGCATGAGCAGGGCCACGCTATTAACCTCTCTGGCAACTAGACGGGTCTCACCCCGTCTGTCTGTCTCATTGGCTTGATGACACTCTCACATTCTGTGCTCAGTCCTCACACGTTGGCAGACACACACACACACACACACACACACACACTAACCTGTCCTTCCTAATCAAATTCCCACTGAAGTGAAAAGTATTCAGCACTGTCCAATCATTACTGAGAGTCAAAAAGATTCTGCTTGGAGAGAGTATTTCTTCTCTTACCACCCACTCAAACGAAGGTACACTTCAAAACTGTTTTACATGCGCTAATCTCCACTAGTCTTCTGCAACCAGATCAGATTTCACTATATTCTGCACCAGCCTTGAGTTTCATCATGCCTTTTATGTCAGGGGGTTTCTCTCTTATAACCGTCACAGAAAAGCCTTTAGCTCTGGCTGCGCGCTCTTATCTGACAAGGCAGTCGTGTAGTAGTTACGTCATGACAGAGGCCTTCATAACACCATCAGTTCAGAGATAAATCACACTGAGTTTGAGACTTTTACTTAGCCTAGGAAGATTTAAGGCAGCATCTAAAAGTTAAGGACTCGGGGCAGAAGCAGGAAGTGGATGACAAGCTTAACAAATGCCCCAAATTGCACATCGTATGGCCATTTAATGAGTTTGTGGCACGGCTGTCCATTGAATAAAAGAGCAACATGACATGATGGGGAAGAAATATGACATTAAAAGTGCTGGCAGTGGTCGTAAATGTTGTTTTATAATCTGGACTTGGCTTTGTGCACGTCTGTGTCTGTAAATAGGAAAAGTCCGCCTGCGCAGGAAAATCTCACAGCAGCGAGAGGCACCTGGCGCCGTCTGTAGTCGTAACAAGTGACAAGAAGGGATTAAAACTACATTTGTGTTTGTGCCAGCTTGTTACACGTACTCCCAATTTGCATTCTGTTTTATAACCTCCGTGTAATTCAGCATTGCCGCTTGGCTTAACCCTCGTGAGTTGGACTCTTTTAAATCGTGTTCCTCTGGAATGCTACGACTCATTCATGTGTTCCTCGTTAAGATTACAGTCTGGGACAGACTGGAGTAATATCCAACTCTGCTCATTCTACCTGTGAACTAATCGAGGCAGAGATAATGAAAGAAGTGGATGCATTGGACATAAAGTTAGAGGTGCCTGCACTGACAATTCATTAGGCAGACTGCTGGAAGACTGGTGTTGGCATGCTCTTAGCTTTACTACAAACCTGTTGCTGAGGGACAAGCTAACAATTTGGAAACTATTTCAAGCGTAGACATTAGGCATGTAACGGTTGTAGTTGGTGTACCGAACCGAAAAGGTACGGAGGTGGACCGAACCAAACGTGCTGTACCGAAACGGTTATTTTTTCACTCATTGAATGTTAATATGTGCGCCGCGGAACAACATTTCCTGGGCGCGTTTCAGCACGGAGCTATTATCTCGCAGCACGCGCAGCATTAGCCGTTAGCTTCTCGCTGCGGTTTCCTGTTTGTTAACGTTATGGTTTTCTTGTTAAAAGACGAGCGCACAAAGCTGTGTGTGTGGACGTTTTTTCATGAAGACTGGATCTGCAGCAGCAACACGTCTAACGTGAACGCGCTGGAAACTACGTCATCAGAACGTGAACGAGCTGTTACAAAGTACGCTAACCACACAGCTGCATTTAAACAACTTCTACAAAGTGCGCTAACAACACAGCTGCATTTAAACAACTTCATCAGGTAATTTAGATGGGTCCAGATCAATAACACAAACTGTATGAGTTTTTAAAGCTCTGAATCTAAGTCTGAAAGTTTTTAATGCACAGTTGATCCTTGCTATGAGACATCCATCACGTCAACACTTAAGTCAAAAAGTTCAGCTCTTTATGAAAAAACTAAAACTGATGGTCAACAAGTCCTGGAGCTGATTTAAACCCTGCCCTGATGATGAGTGAGATATTCAACCGTTCAAGAGGTATTGTTATTTTATTATAATTATTATTTATAATTTATTATTATTTAAAATTATAATCTTATTAACTTATTTTTTTACCTCTGTGTTTTATTTCCAGTATTTCCAGTTACAGAGGTAGCTGCTCTCCTTCCACTTCAGGGAAATCCACCAGAGATCACCTGCTGCAGCTAAGAAGTGTGTGATGACTGAATTGAACTCTGGAACTGTTCCAGGACCAGTCCCACCAAGAAGAGGTTGTGAGTAATGAGGACAAATACAGCCACACTGGTGCTACTGGACAAAAACTTTATTAGTTAAGATTGTAAACAGTCTGTTGCTGCTTATTGTTCTGGTTCTGACTGTTATTGTATTCATTAAGATTTTTATTATTTTTAATATAATTTATTTATTGTAGAGTGCTGTTTATTTAAAATATCATCCAAATGGGTCACTTTTATTTATTACTACAATACAATACAAACATATTTTTGGCATATTTTCAAAATAAACATTTTGTAAGTCTTTATTTTGTCTTTTTTTTTTGTACCGAAAATAAACCGAAAATAAACCGAACCGAGCCCTCCTTGTAATTGAACCGAACCGAAATGTGATTTTAGCGTACCGTTACACCCCTAGTAGACATATATAGGTGGGTGAAGGATGTTTTTGTTATGATGTTCCTGCCAAGAGTAGTCCTTCATCAGGTTAGAAACATTGGGTTTTATGAGAATCTTTATGACCCTATAGACGGCAACAGCTTTTCATTCAAACCAAAGCTTTTGCTACAAATGTTGTAGAGGCAGGGCAGCCGACTTGGGACCTAAAAGTCCCAGGTTCGATCGCCAGCCATTCTCACGTATTGTGGTGTGTCTGACACCTAATCCCCAATAGACTATATGCCACGGACTCCCGTTCTAGCATTTCCGCATGCATTACCCGGGCGGCGCACTTCCGGTTAGCAGAAACAACACGAACATAAATTAGTAAATACAATTGATAAAACATCTACATACACACTAATAATAACTCTATACACATATAAATCTATATAAATCTATAGCAACGTTTCCCCTTCGGATAGCCGCGATCCATTGTCGCCCTAACCCCCACTCAGCAGGGGAACGGAACAGCTGTACCCACCAGTTGGTGGACACAACGGAACTCACGTGTGGTGCCAGTAGCTCGCAGCCGCTTCCCGTTTCGGGTTGTTGTCATGGTCTGCTACTAGGAGCTAACGCTAACAACAACGGCAGTGGATAGGACCTGGAAGTGGCGGACATGGGTTGTATATTAACAGAAGCACATCACCGCCACCCGTGGCATATACCGTAGTCTATTGCTCCCCAGGCACTTAAGTACCTGCCCACTCTCCACCTGGGTGTATCCCAAGTGCGACAGGTTAAATACAGAGAACCAATTTCACCATTGTATGGGAACATACAATGATGACAACACATAGCACTTTACGAAGTCTTGGCGTAATATTTTTTGCACTAATCAATGTGTATTTGTTTCAACAGGTGGCGCCATATGGTCAGCAGCCAATGGGTGGCTTCAGCCAGCAGCAGCAAGGGGGTCAACAGGGAACCCCTCCGTACTTCAGCTCCCCTCAGCAGACCCCCACAGGCCCATCCCAGAGCTCCTACCTGCAGCCTCGACCATCGCCGCAGCAGGTAAAACACATAAACAGTCTGCATCTTTGAACAAAACCAAGACGCAGTTTCCTGTGAGGCAAAAGTACAAAACGTTTACAATTTCTGGTGTATAAGCTGCTACTTGTTTCACACGCTTTGGACACAGTGGCTTATACAATACTGTAGCTAATTTATGGATATATTTTTAAAATTTATGGTAAAAAATTTCCACGAGCTAACGAGCCTTCCACCAAAAACATTTAGCAGTAGCTTCGTCAGCAGTTCTCTCCAGTGACTACCACTAGTCTGTTGTTCTTAGATTACTGTTTGTGTTCATTCAGTACGTTGTAGGTTAACATGTTTAGTAGAGTAACCATGATGTTATCATGAAGACCTATGAGGATCAGCAAGCAGTCTGTGTGTGTGTGTTGAAAACAAAGTCTATGAAACACCATCTGGTGGTGGGCTCTTGTACTGCAACAAGAGTTGCACATTCTATAACAAGCTACGTACAGTTTCTGAAATTAAAATGTGGACACCTGGGGCTTATATACAAGCGTAGCTTATTTATGTTCAAAATTGCACTTTATTTTTAATTTAATGCGTGCGGCTTATAGTCAGGTGCGCTCTATAGACTGGAAATTACAGTAGTACCGGTAGTCACCATTATGTTATCAACATTTTAAAATGAGGTATTAATGTCATGCTACACATATCTGATATTAGTTGATTTTTAGACTGCCCAGCCATAAAACCAACCATAACCAGTTTATGGAAAGCCCTAAATTTAACCTAACTTCATTTCTTAACTTACACCCAACCCTAACAGGACCTTTAAACCTTAGTTTAACCAAATAGGACTTGGTTTCCAGGCCCACAAGGACTACTGGCCCTGACAAGGTTGTTGTTTGTACCAAAAATATATATTTTTAAAAGGCACCAAATTTAACTATGCACATTTGTCTCCACTTCATGTTTACAGACAGGTCAGTTTAAGTGCATGCACACACACACACAATGAAAAACTTTAATGTTCAAACGTCTATTGCAAGAAAAAAAAGAACTAAACTCTCTGAACAACAAAGGATCTGGACTGCAGATATGCTTCAGGACTCGTCTTGCCATGTTTTCGCCTGCTGTTCTGTGAAGCGTTTCCATTGTGGATCTGAGATAGAAGCAGTCGTTTCTCAGAGTTGAGTGAAAGCTGCCCATGTGTTTTCTATCCACCCTGCAACCAGAGGGATTTATCAGCCCATGTGGAATGACTCTGGCCCATCGCTCTGTGCTGGATCATTACTGAACAGAACAATATGGAGCAGGGGGAAGAAAATAAGATAGGGGGGGGGGATTATAACAAATCTTGACAGGAAAAATAAGTCAAACTAAACATAAGAAAGCTGAAAATAAGGTGATTTTTAACATAACTGGTCAAATGGGTAAATTTCTTCTAAAGGTATACCATACCATACCATACCATACCATACCATTTTATTTATAAAGCACTTTAAACAGGAACAAGTCCACACCAAAGTGCTGGACAAACAAACACGCAACAGGCAACACATACAATGAAGTACAACACGAAAAACATAAAAACATTGCAGATCATAAATCAAACGATCCAGTACAAATCAGCTGGCATTGAAAGCAATGGAGTAGTAGTGAGTTTTTAACCGGGATTTGAAAACCGAGAGGGAGGGGGCCTGTTTGATGAGCAGCGGTAACTCGTTCCAGAGTCTTGGGCCTGCTACAGAGAACGCCCTGTCACCCCTGCGCTTAAGGCGAGTTTCTGGAACTATCAAGAGCACCTGATCCTCTGACCTCAAAGCACGTGGAGGGACATATGGGTGTATCAGATCTGAGAGATAGGCGGGGGCGAGACTGTTCAGCGATTTGTAGACATACATGAGAATTTTGAATTGGATTCGAAGATGAACCGGTAGCCAGTGAAGGGAGGCCAAGACTGGTGTAATGTGCTCTCTTTTGCGTGTGCTGGTTAAAAATCGGGCAGCTGCGTTCTGAACCAGTTGCAATCGTGCAATGGTGGCTTGACTGACGCCAAACAGAAGTGAATTGCAGTAATCAAGCCTAGATGTAATGAATGCGTGAATCACTGTCTCCAGGTGCTTTTTGGATAATATGGGCTTCAGCTTAGACAGACGCCTCAGCTGGAAAAAACAGGATTTGACGATCATGTTTACATGACTGTTGAGTTTCATGGAAGGATCCATTATCACTCCCAGATTTTTGACTTTTTGTTTTTCGGACAGGGGTAGAGCAGACAGGTCAATGCAGTGGTTTGAGGTTGTGTCATTGGGAAGGAACAATATGGCTTCAGACTTCTTATCATTGAAGCTTAAGAAATTTAAAGCCATCCAGTCCCTGATGTCAGCCAGGCAGTCGAGCAGAGGTTGAATAGAGCCTGTACCATTTTGTCTTAGGGGGAAGTAGATTTGACAGTCATCAGCGTAGAAGTGGAAAGGTATATTGTGTTTCCGGAAGATAGCACCGAGTGGCAGCAGGTATAAGGAGAACAAGAGAGGACCCAGGATGGACCCCTGCGGAACCCCCCATTTAAGAGCCGCCACTGCAGAAGTAAAATCATTGATGGACACACAAAAAGACCTGTCAGAGAGGTAGGATCTGAACCAGTTTAGGGCTGATCCTGAGATGCCCACCCACTGCTCCAACCTAGCAATGAGGATCTCATGGTCGATGGTGTCGAAAGCGGATGTGAGGTCCAATAGGACAAGCAGCACAGAGTCACCAGTATCTGTGGATAGAAAGATGTCGTTAAAAACCTTCAGTAGGGCAGTCTCAGTGCTGTGGAGGGATTTGAAGCCAGACTGGAATAGCTCGGGGATAGTGTGATTGTTCAGTGGTATAATTATGCTTATCATTTTGTCGAATGCTTTTATTTTGAAAGGACATGCACTTCCTGCCATGTAATTAAGAACACATGAGTATGTATAAAAAGGTGACGTGTCTACTGAATAAACAGTCATTCCCTTTGTGGTGAACAAACGAGAACGCTGACTCTTGGTCATTTATTCCTCCGTGATGTGGTGTATCTGGACAATTTCACGCTCAGACTCCGCTGAGTGACGCTACCTGCTGACAGGTTATGGGCCCAGCAGAACCCAGATACAGCCCGGCTAAAGCCCAGGAGAACTCCAGGAAGAGCAAGGGTGAAGCTTTTTGAGATTGGAGTCAAAAGGACGAGCGTTTTGGTGAGCAACCGGCACCATGAATAAACGCGTCGTGGAGTCAAGTAGCCGATGGGCGCGGCTAACCTTCGACGGAGACGAAAACAATTATGAACTGTGGGAGACGAAAGTTCTGGGACATTTCAAGCTTCAAGGACTTAAAGACACCATCTTGGGAAGAAATATCGACGCAGACACCGATGAAGAGAAGAATGGAATGGCATATGCAGAGTTGATCCAATTCCTCGATGACAAAAGTTTGTCACTCGTGATGAGAGAAGCAGCCGACGATGGTCGAAAAGCCTTAAAAATACTACGAGACTACTATGCTGGAAAAGGTAAACCGAGAATCATCAGTCTTTACACTGAACTAACTTCATTGAGGAAAGCGAGCAGTGAGAGTGTGACTGAATATGTCATACGTGCAGAGACACTAATTACAGCCCTGAGAAATGCCGGGGAGATCCTTAGTGATGGTTTACTCGTGGCGATGGTTTTAAAAGGACTGCCAGAGACATTTAAGCCATTTTCTGTCCATATAACACAAAGTGAATCAGACGTACAGTTTGCTGACTTCAAAGTGAAACTCAGGAGTTATGAGGACACCGAAAGAATGCGCATGACAGAAACAGATGACGTCATGAAAGTGAGGACGCCACAAAGCGCACCATCATCAATAGCTGCAAAAGAATACAAGAAAGAAATAACATGTTTTAAGTGTGGCTACACTGGACATAAAGCTAATGTCTGCCGCTACAGACTGTGGTGCAGTCACTGCAGGACCAACACGCACAGTGATTCAGACTGCAGAAGGAAGCGATGGAGTGACGACGCCCGCACAGCAGTGGAAGAGGACAGGAACACAGAAAGCGACAACTCGTATGCATTCCGGACGAGAGATGACAGAGTGAGACCAGATCATCAACAGAACCTCAAAACTACAGGTCTTATGGTGGACACAGGGGCGACTTCACACATCCTGAAAGAAAAGACGGCATTTAAAAAGTTTGATGAACATTTCCACTCAACAACACATTGTATCGAGCTGGCTGATGGTACCAGATGCAACGGAGTGGCAGAAGGAAGAGGAGACGCAGAAGTACTCTTGATGGACAGCAGGGGACGAGAACACAGAGTATTACTGAGAGGAGCATTATATATCCCCACGTTTCCACAGAATATCTTTTCTGTGAGGGCCGCAACAACGAATGGAGCCACCATCATCTTCAAGAAAGGGAGAAATATTCTTCAACACAGAGACGGTACAGAGTACAACATCTACGAACACGACAGGTTGTACTACCTCGCAACATTATGTGAGTACGATGAATGCAATAAAGTTTTTGATTTACAAACATGGCATGAAATATTAGGACACTGCAATCATAGTGACATTTTAAAATTACAAAATGTAGTTGATGGGATGAAAATTAAAGGTAAAACAGGAAATCAAAACTGTGAAGTGTGTATTCAAGGTAAATTTTTTCAAACAAGAAATAGGAACCCTGATAAGAAAGCAAATGAACCTCTTGAACTTGTACACACAGATTTAGCTGGACCCATAGATCCAGTATCACGTGATGGGCATAGATATGCTGTAGTCTTCACTGATGATTTTTCCGGTGCAATGTTTGTTTACTTTCTTAAAAATAAGAGCGATACTGTTCATGCAACAGAAATCTTCTTGGCTGATACAGCACCATATGGTAAAATAAAATGTATAAGGTCTGATAATGGTACAGAATTCATATCTAGAGGTTACAAAGAACTGTTAAGCAAAAATGGGATAAAACATGAAACATCAGCTCCATATTCCCCACACCAAAATGGCACAGCTGAACGTAGCTGGAGAACCCTATTTGATATGGGAAGATGTCTGCTAATCGAGAGTCAATTACCGAAAAGTCTGTGGACATATGCTATCCGAACTGCAGCTATTATAAGAAATAGATGTTTTAACAACCGGACAGGTCAAACACCTTACTTTTTACTGACTGGAAAGAAACCAAACCTGTCTAGAATGCAAAAATTTGGAACAGGATGTTATGCATACAAACAGAAACAAGGGAAACTCGATACAAAATGCACAAAAGGTATTTTTATAGGGTATGATAATAACAGTCCTGCATATTGGATTTATTTTCCAGAAAACGCAAAAGTACAAAAATGCCGATTAGTTAAATTCCTGACTAACAATAATGATGAAGACCAAACACAAAATATATCTTATGATGTCGATGAAAACGATGATATCCAAATGAGAGGAAATACTGTAAAAGAGCAGTTAGTTTCAGGATCACAGGAAGCAGGCACAAGTCAACTAGAAGCAAGTGATCCGGCACCACCTAGTGGTGAACCCGAAGACAGGTATCCTTCTAGAATAAGGAGAAGGCCAGAATACCTTCAGGAATATGTGACAACAGTAAAAGATGAAAACCACACATTCACCAACATAAACATAGATTACTGTTACAAATTAATGTATGACATACCTAAAACATTTAATGAAGCTATGATGTCACCGAACTCAAAAGAGTGGGCAACTGCTATGGATGAAGAGATAAAATCACTAAAAGAAAACAACACTTTTACCCTAACAACATTGCCAGAAGGTAAGAAAGCAGTAGGGGGTCGTTGGGTATACGTAAAGAAAAATAATGGTGATAGTGAAAAATACAAAGCACGATATGTTGCCAAAGGGTATAACCAAAACTACGGTATAGATTACGACGAAACCTTTTCCCCAACAGCAAACATGACGAGTATTAGAGTTCTGATGCAATGTGCCATCCAAGAAAATCTTATAGTACATCAAATGGACGTAAAAACTGCATATCTGCATGCACCAATAGATTTTGAAGTTTATGTAGAGCAACCTGATGGATATGAAATAAAAGGAGAATCAAATGAGAAACTGGTTTACAAATTAGAAAAATCGCTCTATGGTTTAAAACAGTCAGGCAGAAACTGGAACAAGACATTACATGATTATTTAACTGAAAATAATTTCATACAAAACCCTGCAGATCATTGTGTTTATACCAGGGAAACAGAAAAGAACAAAGTAATAATAGCAATTTGGGTTGATGACATCATTATTGCTGCCAGTGATGAAAGCGTTCTGGGAAATGTGAAGGAAATCTTGACAGCAAGATTCAATATGAAAGATATGGGCAAACACAAACATTTTCTTGGCATCCATTTTGAGCATACAGAGGATTATATAAAAATGTCACAAGAAGAATACGTAGATAAAATACTTGAAAGATTTCAGATGCTAGACTGTAAACCAAGATCTACTCCTTGTGAACAAAAACTGAACTGCAATGAAAATGCAGAGAAAATGGAGAATGTAAGAGAGTACAGGGAGGCAGTTGGTAGCCTCATCTACTTAACATCATGTACTCGACCAGATTTAAGTTTCATCGTAAGCAAACTATCACAACACTTAAATGAACCAACTATAGAACACTGGACCATGGTAAAACATGTACTCAGATATTTGAAACAAACAAAGGACAAGGCATTGTACTACCGAAAATGTAAAAATGATTTGCATGTGATCGCCCATAGTGACGCAGATTGGGCTGCAGACATAGCTGACAGAAAGAGTGTTACGGGTTACTGCACCAGTTTAAGTGAAAAAGGTACTTTAATATCATGGAAAACAAAGAAACAACCAACTGTTGCATTATCTACCTGTGAAGCAGAATATATTGCCTTATCAGCGACTGCACAAGAATGCCTGTATTTGTCACAACTGTTGCAGAACATGTACAAACATCACATGAAGCCACCCAAAATATTTGAGGATAATCAAGGGACAATAGCCCTAACAAAGAATCCCATAAACAGAAACAGATGTAAACACATCGACATAAAATATCATTTTGTAAGATCGAACGTCAACGCCGGTAAAATGACTTTGGAATACTGTCAAACAGATTTAATGGTGGCGGATGTTTTTACAAAACCTGCAACAAAAGCAAAATTAATGAAGTTCGAAAAATACATTTTCGGAATGTAAATAATGTAAATAATGTAAATAATGTTTTGTTTGTTACCGTTTGTTATTGTTTTCTTTCTGGTTGTTAGAATCTGACAAAATGAACGCAAGTAGGGGTGTTCAGTGGTATAATTATGCTTATCATTTTGTCGAATGCTTTTATTTTGAAAGGACATGCACTTCCTGCCATGTAATTAAGAACACATGAGTATGTATAAAAAGGTGACGTGTCTACTGAATAAACAGTCATTCCCTTTGTGGTGAACAAACGAGAACGCTGACTCTTGGTCATTTATTCCTCCGTGATGTGGTGTATCTGGACAATTTCACGCTCAGACTCCGCTGAGTGACGCTACCTGCTGACAGTGATCCTCCAGGAAGCACTTTAGTTGGGACTCAACTATTTTCTCTAGAAGTTTAGAAACAAATGGGAGTCTGGAGACAGGCCTGAAATTGGATTGGTATTGTGACAATATGCTAAAAGAGACATCTTTAAAAAGAAGAGCTATGATTTTTTTGTACGCAGATGCTTCGAATAATTAATATATAAAAGTATTTTTAATAAAATAGTTTTAATTACGTAACTCTGCAGTGCGTTGCAGTTTTCGGGTGGAGAAAGGAGGGGTCAAACGCCAACGCATTTTTACGATGCAATGTAAAGAACGCACATTGTAAATAACAATGACTGAGAATATAGAAACTGAGGAACTAAGCAATTTAAGTGAAGATTTGAGCGATTTGTCTTCAGTTTGGGAAGCCAAAGTTTGTTCGAGTGATGAACAAGAAACAGCTGGTTATAATGTAGGTCTGCAGCCATATTTTTTTTAGCCTTACCATTCAGGGTGCGAGGGGGACTCCGAGATTTCAGAGGAGGAAGGGATGGAACGTGAAAAGGCCCACTTGTTCACTGGCGATATTAGAACACCCAAATGCGACACAACGTACCGGCATTTTTTAAGTTTTATTTTTAAAAAATGGCGATCTTGAAGACAATGAAACTGCGTTCATGGCGCAGCCGCAGACTGAGCTTCATGTCCCTACGTCACAGGACGTTGCATGCGTAAGTACCCGGATTTCCCGTGACGAAACACGACGCCAAGTTTAAAATCACTTTGAAACAAATTTTCATTGATTTATCATTTTGCTTGTAAAAATGAACATAGTTGAATGATACAACATATATATGTTGTGCCACTTTATGCATAGTTCCAACATCATGTCACAATACATTTAAGTCTGCATGCAAAAGTGGTTTCACTCTCCTAAAAGTTAGGTTACCGGTAATCAATATATCAAGTTCAAATGCCTTGTGTACAAATGAACTGCAGCGTGAATCATATATTTTATAAATAAAAGCCTTTTTAAATTTTATTTTGAAGTCAGCATTTTTTAAACCTCTACTTTCTTAGACTTTTTTTTAAGCGTTGTGTGTAACTTAGATGACAAATTTGTTTTGCTTAGTTAGCGTGATGGAGTAATGGCCAGAGGCGCAGCAAAACCTGGCTGCAGCTGAGAAACGCACACCTAAAGAGTGGACTAGATGAGCTGTTTCCAGGAAAAGTGTTGTCTAAAAATCAGCTGATGGAAACTAATCATCTTATGCAATTTTTATTTTTTATTTTTTATTTTTTAATAATACAGTATAAGCAACTGATTGGCTATGAGAGATACAGTGATAAGCTGCATTTTCTGTGAAAATGATTGCTCTTAATATTAGTTCATTAGAACCCTACTGGTAATTTGGTGGAGGCTGATGGGTTGCTTAGATACAGAGCAGTGTAGTGTGTGTCTATTAGATAATGGGTTTATCGTTGTCAACCTGATGTAAAAATCATTTTGCTTTCTTTAGACAACTGAACAAATTTAAAATTAGTTGCAATCTTTGTTTTTTTAAATTTTGTGATGGTTTTCTGTTTCAAGGTCTCTTCTGGTTCATTGTTTCATCCCCTTGTGTTCAGATTTATTTCCCTGTGTCCCTCTATGCCATTGGTCACCTATCTCTCTCAGAACGTTTCCAGGCAGCCTGCCACGCCCATCTATACCTGTTTCCTGTTTCACCTGTCACAGCTGCAGCCACGTCCATCATCAGACCCAGTCCTTTTAATCTAACTTACCAGCTGAGCATTATGTATTGTCCTTTTAAATCCTTAAATCTCTTGCGCCAGATCTCAAGTTTTACCGTATTTTTCAGACTATAAGGCGCACTTAAAATTCTTGAATTTTCTCAAAAATCAACAGTGAGCCTTATAATCTAGTGCCCCGTATGTACCTTATTAATTCCGGTTGTGCTTGCTGACCTCAAACCAATTTTATGTGGTGCACGGCGCTCAAAAATCTGTCAAAATGAACTACCGGTAATTTTGCTTAATGCACCTTATAATCCGGTCCGCCTTATAGTCCCCCCCCCAAAAAAAACGCTATACTGTATGATGTTTGCCGCCACAACCGCATTTGTTTTTCGTGACAAAAAGTTTTAAGTTCCTTGAGTCAGTGCATTTTGTGTCCATCCTCATACTACCATGACATTTTTTGTACCCCGTTCACTGTTACTCATATTCTGGATCCAAATCACTAACTAGTATTTGATGGTTTGTGTACGTCTCTATAATGAATATTCATAAACACAATGCTGCCATAAAATCAACATTGATGAATTACTTTTAAAAATATCCTCTAGCTATTTAAAAGTCCAGTTTGCATTCCCCTAGGTGCACCCATACAAAGGCAAATTCTTGCAATGTCATTTAGTATAGATAATAATGTTTCCAAAAGTGTTTTTTGGCTGAAGCACCATATATGTGCCTCACAAATATGTGCAGGCTAATTTAAAATCTGTACAAGTTGATGCCATTTAGCACAGGCGGAGTGGTGTTGTCAAAGGAGGGAGACTGTGATTTACTGAGATGTAGTTAAACGCTCCTTTAAGCAGAGTGAAATATTCAGCACACTAAGACAAATAGCCAAGCTAAAACCCATTGTGAGCACAAAGGCGGGTTGTCGGAGACGGAAATCGTCAGTCTTGGCATAGTAATTTATATATTGTCAGCCAAGAAGCTTTATTTTTCTCTGAAAAAGCACTTGCTTGTTTCCTCACCTAACACGCTCACACAGACTGTGCAGCCCACTGAACAAACATTATTCAGTTTAACTAGGAGCAGCTTAGATCCATGGCCACATTGACATTTTGTGACAGTAATGGTGTGTTTTCATCATTGCTGATGATGTGGCGGCAATTGACCCCCGCTGACATTTATATACCAGGTAGCTCTTAACCAAGCGTTCTGATTGGTCAAAGCCATGTTTCACCTGTGCTGATAGGTTCCAGATTGGTTACCATGCCAACCTCGGTGTCGACCAAGCAGCCGGCTTCACATTATTTCTCATTATAATGTATGCACAGTGCTTTAAAGGAAAATGTTTCAATCAGCGCTCACGCTTGTTAAAGCTGCATAAAAGCCTTGGCAGTCACCGCGTCAATGCTGCAACCTGCTGTCTTCACCTATAATCAAGAAATCCTTCCTACAGTTTGTGTTAAAGAAATTCTGCATTTTAAGCCCCAACTTCACAGCAGGAAACATTAACTCCCCCCCCCCCCTTCTCTGTCTGTTCACTATCACAGTACAGACCCCAATACATTGTCATTTTCATCAGCTAATCAGCTTAGATCTTTTAGCTGTAACATTTTTTCAATAAAAGTCCTGCTCACCAACCACCTGTCCATTTTATATTTAACTTTACAGGCTTGACATGCTGTCAGAATGAAAAATAGGTTTACTAACAGGCGAGATTCTTAGAAACAGAGGCAGTTGTTAGCGTGTGCTTTCCTTTGTTGCATTTTGTGTGTAAAATTCACGTTTTTATTTCTGCTCAGACGTAATTACTGAAAATGCACATGATTGATCAATAAAAACCATGACATTTCACACATGATAAAAAAAAACGTGGCTGCGCAGTGGCAGTAAGCCTAAGTTAATTGTCCATTGATTGTAAAATGTCCATTGATTTAGGAATTTAGAGAGAAATGAAAACTGGGAAATATCACAGGGGAATTTAAATAACAAATAAGCTCGGTCCCCGCTTTTCATTTTTAGATCTAAAAAGTAAACATGTTGGGAAATTGAACTCGAACACGAGAGTTGAGAAAGATTAAAAAAATATGATTTTGTTATGCTTTGAGTTTTGTGCCATATTGCTTTCATTTTTTCTGTTCTAAGCGAGTGTGTTTGTCTCATTCAGTTTTGTGAGCGTGCGCCTCCGCTCGTGTCTGTGCACACGCTAATCAGGCAAGTGTGATGCTGCAATTCAGAGCTGTGAAAAGGTCAAACAGTGACCTTTGTCTGTAATTCTGGGCTGAAATGAAACATGATGTGAGCCACACAGAACGGATTACACGCACAAGCGCGTGCACATTTGCAAGCGCACGACAGATTATATTGTGGTTGTGGTTTTGACCCCTGTTTTTTGACCCTGCATTACTCTGAGAAATTCAAGCTGAAAAGTTCTTTATTTTGTTCTTCCAGCACTCTCAGCAGTTTCTTTTCCCCTACTCCACTCCCATTAACCCTAGCCAGAGGACATCCTCCCGTTGATGGAACCATTCCAGCTGCCTTTGACACAGAATTTGCTCCGCAACAACTACTATTAGCTGCTTTTTGTAACGAAACGAAGTGGAAATTCTGCTTTTCTTTGACTCTGTTGCACTGCTTTGACCTCATCTCACTGCAAGGAGCAACACAGGCTGAACAGACATTTTTAAGTCATCAATGCTCATGGAGCACACACACACACACACACACACGTGTATGCGTGTGTTTCTGGGGGGTGTAACATCACTTCAAGAAAGAAGCTTTCAAAAAAAGTGCATGGTTTGTCTAGTAGCTATGAAATGACGTGTTTTTAAAAAAACTCATATTTTTGAACTGAAGACTGATTTTCTGACTTACACTTATTTTATTTTTTATTTTTTTTAAATGAACATGTCTTTTTCTACTTAGGGATGCACAATACATGTATTGGATTTTTGGCTGATATCCGATATGCCGATATATTAAAACTTATTTGGCTGATAACCAATACCAATATTTTTAATACACTTTCCTTTGTCAGAACATAGACCTCTTATTTAGGCTTATTTGCTACAAAAACTGTGCAACAGCTTTAAGAACTGGTGACATATATTCAGTAACAGCCATATGATATGCATAGCACTTTAACTTATCTTAAATGAAAAGTGTTAAATATTATTTATTAGCATTAGTCACCTGTGATGCTGTCTCACTAAGTTGTGGAGCTTGTTCCAGGTTCCTAGCTGCAGTGTGGGATCCTCTGCACTGTTGTGCATGAAGGACAGCCTTTTTAAGTTCAAAGTTTTTGTCTATCCATTGTGCTGTAAGACTAATCATGGCTAACACTTGATGTCCGAATGTCTGTGCTAAAGCTTACCCAATAAGTCGTGCTATTGGCTATTAGCTTCTCAATGACGTTGCAAATGACGGCTTGTAACTCGGGTAAGGCTATGTCGGAAAAATATCTCTGACTGGGGGCGATGTAGCGAGGCTCAACGTAGTCCAAAAATCTTCAGAATCTGACATCCTCAACGGAAAAAAACTTCCATACGACGACATTTTAAATTTTCCTCTCTGTTGTGATCAGATCAGGTAGGCGCGCGTGACATCATCACGTTGTGCTGCCGCTGCAGGCTTCCTTGTACTGGGTTGTCATACAAAAACAGCGTCTTTTATATTGGTGAGTTATTTTGATGGAATGGCTGTTGTCCGATATTTAACTTTAGCGCTAACATCGGCCAATACCAATACCATGCCGATAATATTGTGCATCCCTAATAATAACCATGGGTAAAATTATAGATAAATTTATATATATTGATAAAATAGTGACTCTTTTTGAACTTACTCTGAAAATATAGCCTTTTTGATGTGAGTATATTTAGTTACATCAGTTGTAACATTTAAATCTGTTTTTCTTTCTCTTTTTATTACACTTAATGTGTAGCAGATGAAGTCCATGATTTTGGGTGACTTAACCCTCATAAAAGCCCAAATAAAAGAGCTATAGTTACAAGAATTTGGAGATAATATTTTATAGCGTATTTGCTTTATGAGGAGGTATAAGGTGAGACAGAATGGAGTGAGAATGGGCGGTGGAAAGCAACACTGGCCAGCTGCCAGACCTAAACTCATAATGTTGTGAGAACATGTTTCTGCCTTTGATCAGCTTTTCCTTGGAGCACACTCCATTTAATTTTCACAGAGAAACGGTGTGTTAAACCGATGTTTATAGAGTAATAATATTTAACAGAGTTTCACCGTGCCTTGTTTTAGTGTTACTTAAACTCTGTGGTTATATTTATATATATTATGAACTGTGTTCAGTGAGTAGAAGTGTTTGAATTTGACTTCCTGCCTTTGAGAAAAGGAAGTAAATCCTCAAAAGATTCACTTCTCAGACTAAATCGTACCTATCCACTCTCCTGTGTGAAACTGATCCCAGTTCCTCTATCGACTTTTACTATTTCCTCTTCCTGTCTGGGAGTAGGCTCTGGGGAACGGTGCTTTAGGATAGATGAACTCTGAGTTGATTGGAGGAGACATGCTCGCTTTACAGGGAACTACACGGATAAAATCTGATTCACGGGGGTCAGATGCTGCAATACACACATTTTCTACTTGGGTCAAATGACAACAGTGGAGTCTTTTAGGCTGGCGTGTCAAGATTTTAAATCTAAGAATATTTTATTACATGTCTTTTCTGTGTAAAGTTTGTGAAAGACATAGTACATCTTCAAAATGTTTTGTACTTGGCAAACAAATTAAGGTGGTTTAGTTTCAAAATCTTCAACTTTCACTTTGTGCTCACCTTTTAAGGTTCATTAAAACCAGCTCTGATGTGGATGGTTTAATGAATCTAACACCTCATCTCCTGTGGTCTGACAACCCAACTCAACTCAACTCAACTCAACTCAACTTTATTATTAGGTCCCCGAGGGACAATTCATTTACAGCAGGTAATGGTAATAGTAGTGAGACAGCCAACAAATTCATTCATACAAACTAGAATATTAAACAGGATAAAAGAATAAAAAAGAATAAAAAAGTATAAAAAAGTACCTCCATTACAGATTAAATACAAGAGACATTTCAGAGGGTACAACTTAAAAAGAGCAAATGGTTCTTCCTTAAAAACATTTAATAAGATTCAAGATAAGAATACATAGGAATGAGATAATCTTTAAAACTATTTTTTGTTTAAAAATCCAAGGATAGATGAACTCTGAGTTGATTGGACCCAGCTACAATGAAGGACGTTTTCATCTCGTGGCTTTAAAATTACATGAATACAATATTTTCTGAGGTTTCTTCAAATACAGTTATTTCTCATATATTTCTTGATTCCTTATCTGTTGGTGCAGGATGGAAACTTAACCGCTGAGCAAAGTATAACGGAACGTACAACACGCTAGGTGAAGCCCCAATAAGCTCCATCGTTTTTCAGTTACAGCCACAAACAACGCAAAATACACCAGCATTCATGAACAACGATTTGTTTAAAACTAAAGCAGTTTAGCAAAACTGAAAATCAGCTGGAAAGCATATAAAAGCTATTGTGACATTGAACATCAAGGCACACTGCTTAACTTCCACCATTTGTTTGAGTTGCACCTACAATAAGTCCTTTATAGGAATGTGAAGATAAACTAAATTTTACAGATCCATGGATGCACACATGCACAGTGCAACTGCAACAACCATGTACTGATGCTGTTTAGAGATTAAATCTAGCATGCATTGGTTTATTGCATCTTTGTACATATAAATATTGATTTGTTCTGTAATTAAAAATCAGCAGCAGGCTTGTTTCCACATGCTACTATATAAATATGGCAGAAAAGGTATGTTTGACTGTAAAGAACAGTTCACCTTTTCATTTCTTACAATGAACAACTCTTCTTCTGTTTGCAGCTCCTGCTGGTTAACTGTATTGTTTTTTTATCGCTAGCACCACCTACTGCTTAGGAGGGGAAGTGCAACAGCACTGGTGTAAACAGCAACAAACACTTAAACAAATGTGCTCAACGCAATGTGAATCAAATTGTATTCCAGAAAATTTTAACTTATGAGTTATTCTTTATAATGTAAAATCTAATTAAATGTATTTTGCTGCACACAGCTGAGTTGCTAAAAGAGCATTAGACACATCTGCTGCTGGCCAGTTTATTTTATACTAAGCCTAAATTTTTGCGTATTAATCATTCCGAGTCAGATTTTATTTAAATGTTTTGCAATTTTAAAACGAGACTAATTTGTGAGCAGTCTTTTATTTTTATGAAGCAGTAAATACTTTGCTTCAGTAGGTGATATGGGACCATTCCTTTGTTTCGTTAATTTGTAATGAATTTCAGTGTGTTGACTTAAAGAGGGGCTAAACTCAAAATTAACTTTTTTTTAGCTGATAAACTCCTTAGAATGTGTCCAGAATGTTGTATAGCACTATGTCTGTGTTAATCTTCATATATTTGTGCGTATTAGTTTAAATCGGCAATATTTGGTCTAAAAACGTGTTTACGGTAACCCTATGGGTTGAACAAAGGAATTGCACCTTGATTTTCTTATTGGTCTACGATTCGCACTGTGACGTGTTTTCGCACGCTTTTGTCACGAAAGTGGTTCAAGCAGAGCCAATCCCCTGCAGAGATGAGAAGGTCCGCACTGCAGTTCATACCTTATATGGAAGTGGTACATTGCACGCCGGAAAAGTACTGCAACAAAGCATATTATAGTTTTTGGAATGGCACTAGTTATTTGTATATTTTAACTTATTTATTTTAGGAATACTTGTCACGTCATCGAAACTATTTGGTTGTATTTGTTTTCTTATATTGCGATGGACGAGCAATGCATAGATGCCACGATAGGGCAGTGGTGTAGGTGCAGGAATGGGATCCGACAGACCCAGGTTCGAACCCCAGTCATGGCATATCTTGTATTATTTTCATTTTTTTGTTTAACGCCTTTTGTTTCGGATAGATCGGGTGTGTACATAATTATTCTTTGTTGTTGCTTGTTGTTTATTACTTTTAACATTCAGAAACAATAATGGTCTCTCGTCCTGGCCACACCTCCTCGCTCAACACCCACCCGCCTCCCCCTCCTTTGCTGACACTCCCACTTTGTTGCATTTTTTTAATTTTGTCTTGGGGCGGAGTTACAGATCCACAGGGAGTTTAGCCCCACTTTAAACTCATTGAATTGCACTGTATAGTGATTAAAGCCTGAATTGTATTGCATTGTAAAGTTTTTTTGCTGCTTATGTATCTAAAATGAATCAGAGCATTGTCAGTGTATCAAGGTACAGTACATTTCGTATTGTATTGACTACAGACCTTAAACGCAGAGTCCTTGTCCTGTAGCAGCACCACCAGGACTAAAGTGGAAAGTACTATTAAATAGCACTGTTTATCTATTTTTTATTTATTTTTGTATTTAATTATTATCTTTTTTTTTAGCTCTACCAATAATAAGAGCTTTATAAAGCTATTGGATTGCCACATCCAGGTACATGAGCTGGGCTGGCTTCTGCAAAGTTCATTACTTCCAGCGTTATTTCCCATTTCCTGTCTGTCACCTCTCAGCCTCCAACCAGCTGCAGCAGCAGGCCCCTTTCCTTACCCTCCACCACCCCCGCTTTTAATCACACCAGGTTAATTAAAAGGCCATCGCGCCTTTCTGCGGCCCACCCCACTGGCTTTATTACCCCTTTGCCATATACTTGCTTTGCTGCCGCAGCCACCATGGCTACTCCCTCCTCACGCACACATGCTTTCAATCACATGGAAATAGGAGCTCACCTTGGTGATGTACAGACGCTGAGGAGACAAAACAGAGGAAATGAGAAAGGAAGAAGTGTGTGTGAGGAGACAGTCAATAGGACTTTGTGGGGGTTGAAACAAAGGTGTGTGCACTGAGGGGATGGATTGTGGGTGTGTGGGTGGGGTACCCAAAGTTCAATGTCATTAATTGGTCAGCATTTGAATATTAAGTGAAGAAGTCTGTTAATTAAAGGAATAATAAATGTGCTGCTGGCTTAGAAGGGGGTGGGCAGAGGAAAGGAGGTGGAGGGGGTGAGGAAGGAGAGGTTGTGAGAATGGAGGGCATGTGGCAAGATAGCGAGGAGGAGGCAGGGAGATGGAGCGAGGCTGGGTGTGAGGTGATAAGAGGGAGAGAGACGTCCGTGGGTAAAGGTCTGGCAGTGGTAATTTGTGGAGAGCCGCGTTAATTGTCATAACCTTTTAAATGGCAGAGTTTATCGGAGTCCTCTAAATGTCCCCGCGTATCGCCACGGCAACCCTAGGCCTGCTTCACTCTGATTGGCCACAGCAGACGAGCACTTAAGCTTGATGAGTTTTCCGACCGAAACTCAACAATGAAACTGGAAAAAAAAATTGATACTTGTATACAAATTGTATACAGTATGTCAGTTTATTTTTGTGCACAGGTACCTGATGGTGCGTCTGAATATGTGCGAGATGTTTTCATTTTAGTGTTTTTTTTTACCTTTACAATGACTGACACTCGCTAATTGCTCGGCCAGAATTCGCCACTGTTTTTTTTTTTCACGCCTTTTTTCCCCCCTTGTTTGATTTATGTTTGTTTTTGTGCAGCAGAGTAGCAATTCAAATGCAAATGAACAAGAACGAGAGAGGTGTTTTTGGAACTGTTAGGACAATCATAATGGCTCAGAGAAAAAAGTGTATGTGGGGGGGAGGGGGGACTCATAGTTAGCGGCACAGCACCCTAGGGGCCTCATTTAGCTGCCATTTGTTAGAAATTGCCGCTACATTTGTTCCTGAAAGAAAAAGTACCCCAAAAAAATGTCACGTCAAAGTCGAGCATGCCAACACATCGCTATCGTTCCTCAGTACAGAAGTCATGTGGGTGTACTCCTGTTTTGGGTGAATGTCCTCTTTATCATCGTGCCAAAGCAGTTTAAGTGAAAGAGTGGACGGTATGGTGGTGACAGGGACTTTCAAAACGTGTGTGAAGTGAGTAAGGCACAAAGGCTGACTTTTATTTGATTAGCTTGTGTTGAAGAATAAAAAAAAGGTCTAACAGTGGCATCTTTAGCTAACACTATTAGCTCCATTTGAAACCATCCCTTAGGAAAGGCCTGCACACAAATAGGTGTGGCTGGACTGGAGGATTTGTGTGTTTTACCCCTTTTTAGGGGTCTACGCTAGGGGATACAGGGGAACGAACGCATGCATGGAAACATTGCTGAACGTTTATCTATTTATTTATTTATTTATTTTCTTCTGTTAATAAAAGTTATACTGCAGTCCAAACTGCAATGGAGATCACATGGTGGTAACTATAGCCTGCGCGTGACACAGAAAAATACTCACACATGTTTACCTATAGGGGGCGCTATCATTAAGGTGTTTGCCTCTGGTCATCTAACTTCTAAACTGTAGCTCTCTAAATGTATTGGCTTACTGAGTCACATGGTATATAGTTCACGCCCGTTCATGCCAAAAAAGCTGGGGGCTAAGTTGCAAAGTTTGTAAAAACGATTTGTGACTGTTTAGCAAAGGTTTAAATTGCAATCACCATCAAACTCACTATCCTATATCTAGATGGTGTGTTGAACATAAGTTCTCAAGGATAAGTACAGGTAGTTGTTTTTTTAAATGTGTAAGTTACGACTATGCAAATACTTTGAGAAAGCTATAGCTAAAGACATATTGAGCCATATATTCAAAATAAGAGCAGATGATGAGCTGAAATTCATACTACAGTTATGGGAGTCATTCTGAGATAGTGGACCAGCTCTTACAACAATTACGCTATAGGGTGCGCTATAAATCACATATATTTTTCCACAAAAATGGCTAATTGGATATTTATTAAATTTTGCACCGACCTTTAAAACAATGCCCTGAGCTTAAACTGATATGTATGTACAGTTAAACGGGGCATGATCATCTAAATGTAAATCACTGACTGATTTAGGATGATGGTGGAAATTTTAGTTTTCTTTCGTTTGACAATCTGTTTAAAGTCCTACAGCAGCAGTGATTATAAATGCTGTTTCACTTACCGGTAGATTTTATTTAGATCTCATTTAGAAAAGAATCAGCAAACAGATGGAACTTCTTGTCTTCTAACCAGGCTCAAAGAAATCTTCCTTTGAGAAACTGAAAACTCAGCTGGTTTAGCAGATACCTTCACTGTGTAGTCCACTTCTCTGGTAATCTACCGAATGAGCATTAGAACCTCATGAAGATTATATTTAAACTGAAATTTAATAGAAGCATGACAAATACCTCCCATTGTAAAAGTCAGGTTTGTGTTATCTTCTGTTTGTGAGCTACAAGAATGAACTGTAATTATAATATAGGGCAGAGCAGGTCATTTAAAAGTTTTTTTTTACCCTCCATCCATTTTCTTTATCCTATTTCTTTTTTTCCAAGTGGCAGAGAAGCTGGTGAGAAGTGAGGGACACCTGCATAGGTCTCCAGTCCATCACAAGGACAAATATAGACAAACTAGACAAACACTCACACCCATCTAAATTCAAATTATAGTTACCAACAAACCTAACACATATTTTTAGTCTGGGAGGAAAAAGGAGTGCCCAGAAGAAACCTGTGTGTACTAGAACTCCACACATAAATGTTTTCTGTTTATTAACCTTTATTTAACAGTCAAATCCCACTGAGATCACTGACCTCTTTTGCAAGGTGGGCCTTAAGCTCCACAGTGACTGGTCTGAATGACTATAGACCGGTGGCCCTCACCCCGATAGTCGCTAAATGTTTTGAGAAACTGGTCATGTCCCACATCAAGGCAACCGTCAACATCAACGAGGACCCTCATCAATATGCATACCGCGAGAACCGATCAACAGAGGACGCCATCTCCTCTGTGGTCCACACTGCTCTCACCCACCTGGATCAGAAGGACTCATACGTGCGTCTGCTCTTTGTGGACTTCACATCTGCCTTCAACACCATGATCCCCCAAACTCTGATAGACAAACTATCCACACTTGGACTAAGCCCCTCCATTTGTAACTGGGTACTAGACTTCTTAACAAACAGACCACAGTCCGTGAAGATCCACAACTTCTCCTCCTCCACCATAACCCTCAGCACTGGCTCTCCTCAAGGATGTGTGCTGAGCCCTCTTCTGTTCACTCTGCTCACATATGATTGTACAGCCACACATCCAGGCTGTCATATTGTTAAGTTTGCAGATGATACAGCGGTGGTGGGATGCATCACAAACAATGATGAGTCCAGCTACAGACAGGAGGTGGAACACCTGGAGAGCTGGTGCAAAGAGAATAATCTTCACATGAATGTGAAGAAGACAAAGGAGATGATTGTGGACTTCAGAAGGAACAAACACACCCACGCCCCACTGAACATAGGTGGATCTGCGGTGGAAGTGGTCTCCAGCTACAAATACTTGGGTGTACACTTGAATGATAACCTCAGCTGGAGCAACAACACCACCAGCCTGATCAAGAAAGGTCATCAGAGACTCTACTTCCTCAGACGGCTGAGACGAGCTGGTCTGAGCAGCCCAGTTCTCACCTCCTTCTACAGGTGTGCAGTGGAGAGCATCCTGTGCTCCAGCATCAATGTGTGGCATGGAGGCTGCACAGTTGCAGAGAGGAAAGCTCTACAGAGAGTGGTGAAGGCTGCACAGAAGTCTGTTGGAGTCAGTCTCCCCACCATCACAGACATTTACACCTCCAGATGCAGGAAAAGAGCCACCTGCATCATGAAAGACCTCACTCACCCAGCACACTCACTCTTTGCCCCACTCCCCTCAGGACGGAGGTTGAGGAGCATCAAATGTAGAACCACTAGACTGAGGAACAGCTTCTACCCTGAGGCTGTTAGACTCATGAATAAATAAATAATAAGAATAAACACTGCAAAATATCACATCATGCTGATGCTGATCTGTTTTCTTGTTGCTGTGTTCATCTGTGACCATCTGCTCATAAAGACTCATGTTCGTGCTGCTGTTTATAATGATGTTTTTCTTTCCACTACATTAGGGCTTAGTTTATGTTTATGTTTATGTTTATTAAATTTGTTCATTTTTTTACAAAAGAAACAATACAAGGCAATCTCATAATGATAGTGTACAAAATGTAAAAAAATGAAAGGTGGCAGAAAGAAGAATAAATCTTATTATATCTGCCCCTTATCTCCAACAATCAGACTTAACAACAGCAGTCAAACCATGTAAACAATAATAATCTTCAACCAACTTTTTCCAACAATCAGGTTAAACAATAATATTCTTCAACCAACAGTACAAAATGACTAACTCTTTCTAATTTTCTAACTAATACTAATACAGTACAAAATGACTAACTCTTTCTAGTTTTCTAACTAATACTAATACAGTACAAACTGACTAACACTTTCTAATTTTCTAACTAATGCAATACACATTACGTTATTTCACATATATTTTTTTAACATATTTGTTTTGATCATTTTTTTAAATGTAAACATTGACTTGGCATTTTTAACTACATTCTCCAAGCCATTCCATAATCTAATTCCCTGAATTGAGGTAGAACGTCCCTTCAAACTGGTTCTGAATTGTGGTTTTACAAACAACTCTGTTCCCTTAAGATTATAACAACTTTGTCTTTTAACAAAGTGCATTTGGATATTTAAAGGTAATGCATTATTTTGAGCTCTATACATAACTGATAAAATATTATAGTCTACCAAATCATGGAACTTCAGTAATTTTAGTTGATAAAATAATGTACTTGATGGATGACGGTAATGCTTTCTAGTGATAATTCTTACAGCTCTTTTCTGTAATACAAAAATAGGCTTTGTGATTGTTTTACACGCATTCCCCCAAACATCAATACAATAGATTAAGTGTGGAACAATGATTGTGTTATACAACAAATACAGAGCCTTATCATTCAATAGGTCTCTGACTTTGTACAGTACTGCTATCGATTTAGCTATTTTTATTCTTACAGAATTTATGTGTTGTTTCCATGTCAGTTTGTCATCAATGATAACACCCAAAAACTTCACCTCACTCACTCTACAAATCTCAACATCCTCAATTTTGAGTGGAACATCAACAGTTTTCTTTCTATTACCGAATATCATGTAATTAGTTTTCTCTAGATTTAATGATAATTTATTTATTTTAAACCAAGTTTGTATCTTTACAAATTCTGTCTTTATCAATTCTAACATTTGTTCTATATCTTCACCTGAACAGAAAAAAGTGGTATCATCTGCGAAAAGTACACATTTAAGGAGTCCTGACACATTTACCAAGTCATTCACATATAAAATAAAAAGCTTTGGTCCAAGTACAGAGCCTTGGGGAACTCCACATGTGATATTACAGAGGTCAGATCTTACATCATTTATTTGTACAAATTGTTTCCTATTTTTTAAGTAGCTAGATACCCACTGTAATGCTGGTCCTCTAATACCATATTTGTTCAGTTTTTCAAGGAGAATGGTGTGATCAATAGTATCGAATGCTTTTTTTAAATCAACAAAGATACTGATACAATGTTGTTTTTGATCGACAGCAGTAGTTATTTGTTCCATTAATTCCATGAGAGCCATTGATGTAGAGTTTTTTGATCTAAACCCATACTGACTGCTGCTTAGAATATTTTGTTTATCTATAAATTGGTCTAGTCTGTTTACAAATAGTTTTTCAAGAATTTTTGAAAACTGTGGTAACAAGGATATAGGTCTATAATTGTTGAATACACATTTATCACCATTTTTAAAAAGAGGAACGACCTTAGCTACTTTCATATTATCTGGAAAAATTCCTGTTGAAAATGATAAGTTACATATGTATGTGAACGGCTCAATAACATGGCTCATTATGTCCTTTACAAACATCATATCCATGTCCACCCAGTCTTTCGATCTCTTGTCTGTAAGATGTTTTACTACATTCATTATTTCCTCTTTGTTAGTTCCATTTAGGAAAATACTATTTGCACAACCTGTAATTGAGTGGATCATATTTTTATCTACTTTTGGTATCTTAGCTGCAAGGCTTGATCCAACATTCACGAAATATTGATTAAATCCATTTACAATTTCATTTTCATCATGAACTTCATCGTTGTCTTTTACAAAATATTTTGAAATACCAGTTTTTGCTTTATGATTCTTCAGTACACCATTCATTACTCGCCATGTTGCTTTCATATCACCATTAGTTTTATCTAATAATTTACTATAATATTCTTTCTTATGTTTCCTTATAATCCCTACTAATTTATTTTTATACTTTTTATATTTTTCTTCTGCGCTCTGACTTCGCAATTTCAAGAAACATGAATACAAATAATTCTTTTTTTTACATGCATTTCTTAACCCTTTTGTCATCCATGGTTGATCATTCGTATTTCTCTTTGTGTAATTTGTTTGCACACAATTCTTTTCATACAGGGTTTCCAAGATATTCATAAACTCATCATATGCCCTGTTCGTATCATCAACATACACATCATTCCAGTCTTGTTTATCCAGATCCTCTTTCAATTTTTCCAAAACTTTTTTTGATGTGTTTATGATTTTTTTCTTCGTTGTGTCTGCTTTTGTGATTTTTTGATCATTTTTAAAGATTGTGAAAACTGGTAAATGATCACTTAAGTCGGTCGTTAAGATACCACCAATTACATCCCCATTTGTTATATTTGTGAAAATATTATCAATTATTGTGGCACTATGAGTTGTAATTCTTGTTGGCTTTGATATCAATGGATACATATTTAAACTGTACATTGAGTTTATAAATGTGCTTATGTTATTTGAATCTGTTTTATTTCCCATATCAATGTTAAAGTCTCCACACAAGAAAATATTTTTATTAAAACTTTTCTCCATTAGTTCCAAGATTTTATCAGTGAATATTTCTATATTTGCTCCTGGTGATCTATATACACAACTTATTATTATGTTTTTATCGTTTTTGTTTATAATTTCTATTGTTATCATTTCCATAATATTATCAACTATTATTGACATTTCATTATTTAATTTACATTTTATTTCATTATTGACAAATAGTGCGACACCACCACCTCTTTTATTATTTCTGTTCATATGATATAAATCATACCCCTCGATGTGAATATTACTAGTGTTATCATCATTAAGCCATGTCTCTGACAACGCTATTATCGTAAAAGTTCTATTTAATTGTTTTAAGTAATCTGTTATTTTGGATATGTTTGCATTTATACTTCTGCTATTAAAGTGAATAATGGAGAGAACTCCATTTGATATATTGATGTCATTAAACTGCTCTTCATTATAATATTCGCTATCATTTATTACAGGAAAAAAATTTGCATCAATCACATTTTCAACATTATATATTTTAGGTTCTGAGTCTTCGTATGTTGTCATGTTCTAATGTATTTGTTCATTTCACCGTATATTTTATCCATTTTGATTGTGAGTTGTTTCATTGATTTGTAATTTTTCATCTCTTGAATTCATCCAGATCCGTCAGCTCTTTTATCATTTTAGGCTGAGACCCTTCCTTTGCTTTGATAAAGACGTATCCATTTCTAGTCCATGTTGATGCTATTTTTTTTCTTTGTTTTTTAACCACCTTGCTTCTTTTGCAATTTTTCCATTTTTTTTGGTAAGATGTTCATTTATGTAAACGTCTGATCCCTTCAGATTTGTTCTCTTTTGCATAACATAGTTTTTAGTATTCCTGCCAATGAACTTAACGACCACTGACGGTTTGAATCTTGATGAATTACTGGGCAGGGTGTGACAGAATGAAATGTCCTCATAGCTTATGTTAATGTTCTTTTCCTGTAAGAAATTAACTACAAGTTCCTCCAGAGTCCCTTGTTCTTCCTGAGATTCATACTCATTTGGATCATTGTTTTTAGGAGCTCTTTGATGTGTCCGACAGTTACTAACATCAAGTCCTGAGATGACCACGTTGTCTTGCTTTGTAAATTGTTCTAAATCCTCTATTTTTTGTTCTAAATCAGCAATTATCTTGTCTTTGTTAGTTACCAGCTCTTTCAGTTCTCTTATTTCTTTAACCAGCTTGTCCTGGGAAACCATCTTTGCTGTTAAACTTTCTATTTGTCCACTCATAAAGTTGAGTGATTCTTTAAATTCTTGCATTTCTGAGTTGTTTCTCTCCGAGTCTGGTGACTTCTGTCCTCTATTTTTCATATTTACAGAGACTGGTGACTTTGGTCCTTTACCTCTTGTCATACTTACAGAGTTT
>JBBPBX010000239.1:9996-44817 GCA_038048925.1 Garcialebias charrua
TGCCCTTTTGCCAAGTTCAGTCCTCTTTGAGGGAATACTGAGCTTGGCAAAAGGGCCTTCTCCTATACTCCACTCCTGCTTCCTGAAATATCTTACAAAAAGATCTGAAGCTCTCGACCTTGACCTCTCTAAATGACTTTAAGAATCTGTTGAACTCCTGGCAAGAACCAATGCAGACATGTTCCTGTTTTTAGTTTCCTACATTTGCTTTGTTATCTATCTCTTTTGCTACTTTGACATCTTTTTTAATTTGTAAAAAATAAAATAAAAAAATTTGTACGCCTCTCTTCTGATTGTCTTTTGTCGCTGTTGTCATCATTCTTTGTTGAAACAAGCTCACTCTTGTAAATGATTCCTCGAGACTCAATCTTATTTTTCAAATACAATTATCCCCTTGTCACCACAGAGTCCGTCACGCTACAAAGCTGACATTTAATGTTAAATCATTCCTTCAGAAATGTTGCTTTGGAAATTTAGTGCAAACATATATGTAAACCAGTAAGATGGGAGGCAGGGATCAACAGTTAGCCCCATTACTGGCTGGTGAAGTTAATTTAATATGTGATAGCCTAAAAATGTACAGCTTCATTTGTTAAATGTTGACTGTGAATTATTAATGACAAAACTGATCTCATTCTTGTCCCTCATGAGTCATAACATGTATAAAAATTAAACCTGATGTTCCACTTCCCCCATACTGCATGTGGCCACATCTCATTGTTCCGGTTTCTTAGTAATGGCCAGTACACACACATGTGCACTCAGGACTCTTTCCCACTTCCTTAAATCTGTTCCTCTGCAGAAAGACATTAGTGACATTACTTTACCTCTTATATGGGCGAATGACTATTGCATTTTTCCTTTAAAAATCTAAAAGCAATCCAGCTTCCTCTACTCTGCAGAAGTTTAGAATATTGGTTATTTAAATTTGTATTAAAGAACAAAATACATTTCTGTGAAGCACTACATGAATAAGTAGGGTAAAAAACTCATTTTTTTTCAAGTGGTTGTTGGATGGAGCAGGAGGTCCAACCCGGACCTTATTTATTGATCATGAGGTTTGACCCATGACCAAATGTTTCTTGATTCAAGCAGCTGAAATGAGCATTGCATTGGATGGCAGGGCTTTGCCTTTCATAAGGCGATAAAATGAAGAGCTCCTTCATCTAGGAGGAGCTTGAGCAGAGCCACTTCTTATTGTAGGGATGATGTCCCTCTGTCAGTCTCCCTGTGTCTGTACTCCCTACTGTCTCTCCTTATTACCCTGATCAGTTCCACCCACGTGTCCTCCATGAGTTTGTAATCATGTCTTGTCTAGTATGTGTCTATAAGCCCTGGTCTGTTCCTCTGTCATTGTCGGTCTGTTATCCTCCTTTATTCCCGGAGATTTCCATGTTCTGGTATGGTAAGGTTATGCTGCCACGTCAGCTTGTTTATTTATTATTTTTTTATTTTATTTATGATTTATTCATTTTTTAAAATAAAATACAAAACAATCGCATATATTATATGAAAACAAAATATAAAATGAAAGGCAGCAGAAGGAAGAAAAAAATCTTATCATATATGCCCCTTTTTAAAACAATCAATTCAAACAATAATTATCTATAAGTAACAGAACAAAATGAATAACTCATCCTAATTTTCTAATTCTAATACATTACACTTCATATATATTTTTTCAACAATTTGTTTTTGATCATTTTCTTAAACATAAACATTGACTTTGCTTTTTTACATCATTCTCCAAATCATTCCACAATCCAATTCCCTAGATTGAGGTAGAGCGTCCCTTCAAACTGGTTCTGTACTGTGGTTTTACAAATATATCAGTTCCCTTTAGATTGTAACAACTTTGTCTTTTAACAAAATGCATCTGAATGTTTAAAGGTAGTGTGTTGTTCTGAGCTCTATACATTACTGATAAAATATTGCAATCTACCAAATCATGGAACTTCAGTCATTTCAGTTGATAAAATAATATAACATGTCCATGGTTGGTTAACAATATTTTTCCTTGAATAATTTCTTTGCACACAGTTTTTTATACATAGCTTCCAAAATGTTCATAAACTCATCATATGATCAATTCACATCATCAACATACACGACTTCCCAATTTTGTTGATCTAAGTCATCTTTTAATTTATCTAAAGCTTTTTTTGGATGATTTTTTTCTTTCTTGTAATTGTTTTTGTAATGTTTTGATCATTGTTGTAGATTGTGGAAATTGGTAAGAGATCACTGAAGTGCTCTATAAATAAAATGGTATGGTATGGTATACACAACTAATTATGATGTTTTTATCATTCTTATTTATTATTTCTATTGTTATCATTTCCATTATATTATCAACAATTATCGTCATTTCATTAATTAATTTGCATTTTATTCCACTAATTACAAATAGAGCCACTCCACCACCTCTTTTATTTTTTCTGTTCATATGATATAATTCATACCCTTCAATATGAGCATTATTTATGTTTTCTTCATTTAGCCAAGTCTCTGATAGTGCTATTAATGTAAAAGTGCTGTTTAAATGTTTTAAGTAATCTGTTATCTTAGATGTATTCGCATTGATACTTCTACTATTGAAATGAATAATAGAGAGACCTCTATTTGTCATGTTGATATTGTTGAACTGCTCTTCATTATAGTATTCACTATCTTTTATAACTGGAAAGAAATTTGTATCAATCACATCTTCAACATTATATACTTTGATTCTGAGTCTTCGTATATTGTCATGTTTCAATGTACAGCCAACCCTCGACCTACGTCACCCGCGACCTATGGCAATTCAGACTTACGATTGTATCATATTTAATAAAAATATGAAATAAAAAAAATAAATTTTATTTTTATTTTTTTTGTGTTTAAATGTTATTAATTTCATGTGTACAGCACTTTGTTGTAGCTGTGGTTGTTTTAAATGGCTTTATAAATAAAGTATAATTATTTGTAATAATATAGATAAATACGTCAGTTTGCTGACTTATCTATAATTTAGATGATAGATTTGAGCAGGTTTAGACTGACACAAATTTATCATCAGTTATACGGGTTCTCAACTTTTTCAGACTGAATCAATAAATCTGTAGCTCAGTGAATGTAATGTAACTTGACAGGAAACATTATTATGTTGACCAACCAAAGGCAGAGTCATTTAATAACAAAATCATCAAATTACAATCACAACATATTTACATAGATTGATCGATCACAACTTATAACTAACTTTTCAGCAGATTAAAACATAAGACAACAGAACACAAGTTAATGGGTCTTATATTAACTTATTTCTGTGGCACAAAACTTACAGTTTACATTTAGAAATAAACATAAAGAGTTAAGGAGGAAGATTAAAGAAAGGAAATGGTTGAATCTTATCTTGAGATGTTAACCAGAGTGGCTCATCCTCTGTTTGGTTTCGGCTGGACATCCGTACCGTGATGAAACGACGTTTACCTTTGTGAAGATTTTCTTATCTCGACTCCAGTAAATTAGTCAAGCCAGACGCGCATGCCTTGCTGCGTTTTACAGGCGACAAATCTCATCTTGCCACGGTCTCGTGAGGTCTGCTGAAGCCTCCCAGAGTAATGTTATCAGCTCCGGTTTGGTTTCAAGATAACTTCCAGGAAAAGTGTTCACAGCTTGGAGCAGTGACCCTCAGATGGCTAACAGCTGACGTGCTGTAAGCCTCGCTGAAGACGTGGGCCTTTGGCTGATGGCCGGGACGTACAACAGCTTGGAGAAAGACGTCTATGCATCTTTCATTCTCCCAGAGAACTCACTGTGTTGGATTCACTCCAAGAATCAATAGGAAGTGTCCCTTTAAGAAGGGGGTGTGACTTAGTCACATACTTCCTGCTGATTGGTTGTCGTACCCCTAGAGAGGGTGTGACTTTGCAAGTGAGTGAGTTTGAGTGACAGATGATAGGGTAGACAGTAAACAAAGAAACATGCGTCAGAAGATGCAGGTGCATGTGAACAAGCCATGTAATTTGTTTTGAGAACAGATTCATTGTTTTTAGAAAGGACGGGAGACAGAAAGCAAATTATGTCTGGAACTTTTCCTTCGTTCCAAAAACACTTCAAACAAATACGACGGATTGTTCAGTCAACTTTAAGACAGTTATTCTGCACAGAGCAGACAGTTTAGAGCAAGATCATTCTGAGATGTTCTCTTAACTTTGGCATATTTAAAATATACCAGCTTAGTAAAATCATCATTAAATGACAAAAATATACTGTTGATCAATTCTGAATTAACACACATTAAAGAGAAAGTTCAATCTGATTAATTGGTGTCCATTAATTCAAAATAATTGTAACAAAAATAGTGTCCTTGAGAGCTTCAAGAAAGTCTAACACTGAGAGTTTCAGAGCGATGTGGAGAGGTGTACTTAAAGGTCAAGCCTAAAATATCAGAGATGAGGTATCCCACTACATATTAATATTATGTTTTTATTACAATTTTATCATATTTACGCAACTTCCGGTCATTTCCGGTCGCCATTTTACAATTCCCAAGTGCGGTCAATGGAGCTCCACCATAGAGGCTCCTGTCAGCTGGCTCTAGAGGACCGTGTGTCCGATCAGGGTTGCCTCATACGGATAAATTAGCTGGAAACACTCGGTCAACTCTGTGGACGTCTCAGGCCCGGAGGAGCAGCCGCAGATCGCCCCGCGATCGCTCCCACAACGCCGCCCGACATGCTAACGACAGCAGCTAACAGAGCAGCTAACACAGGCGAAGACACCGAGCCGACATGCCGCGGAGGGGCCATCTGCGGCCGGGAGCTCGCCGCAAATGTCCGCCTGGCAGCCTAAGATGTCGGGGGACACCGAGCTAACGCGGAGATACAAAGCCGACAGCCTTTTTGAATGAACTGACATGCTAACAAGTGCTGCTAATGGCGGGGCCTAACAGCAGCTAACGCCGAGCAGCTTGTTTTGGATGGAGGAACATCGCGGAGAAACGGCTTTCAGTAAGTTTTTTTTTTCTGGCTCCAAATGTATGAAGTTAAGAAGCTAACAGTCCTTCTTTTAAACAGTTTTGACCACGTGTGTGCGTGTGGAGCGTAAGGAAGCTGGGGGAGCTCGGACGGGTGCAAGAGCTAATGCTAAAAGACGAAGGCAGGCTTTGACCAGCTCAAAGTAAGAAATTACAGTGTACAGTACTGTATATTTTTTATTTATTGTATTCATTTACTGTACATGTAAAGTTCTGTGCATGTTTATGGCCTAGTATGTGTCCGCTTGTTCAGTCTCATGCCGTTAAATATGTGTGTGGCGCTCCGTTAGTGGTATAGCCGTGACCTATGTCAGAAACGCGGACCTACAATCGGCACGTGTTTTTGGTCCGCGAGGTACGACAACATCGACCTAAGTCACAACCTTAGGTCCGGAACCCTGACGTAACTCGAGGATTTGCTGTATTTTGTTCATTAGACTGTTTATTTTGTCAATTTTTGTGTGTGAGTTATTTCAATGATTTATAGTTTGTCGTCTCCTGAACTCATCTAAGTCTTTCGAAATATTTCAGCTCTTTTATTATTTTAGCCTGTGATCCTTCCTGTACCTTGATCCATATATTTCCGTTTCTTGTCCATGTTGATACTACAGAATTTTTTTCTGTATTCTTAACAACCTTGCTTCACGTGCAGTATTGCCATTTCTTTGTTAGATGTTCATTTATATGAACTTTTGTTCCCTTCAGTTTCCTTGCTTGCATTATTACATTATTTCTTGCTTTCCTAGTAATGAATCTTACAGCGATTGCTGGTTTGAATTTTTCAGTTTTACTGGGCAGGGTGTAACAGATTGAAATATCCTCATGATCTACACAAATGTCCTTGTCCTGTAAAAAGACACCACCTGCTCCTCCAGAGTCTGCAGCTCTTGTTGTGATGCATCCTCCACTGTTCCAGTACCAGCAAACACTTTTGCAAATGGCTGGGGCTTAACTTCCAGTCCAGTTATCACCAGGTTATCTTGTCTTGCATTTTGTTCCAATTCGTCAAGTTTTTGTTCAAGTTCAACTATTTTCTTGTCTTTGTTACTTATTAGAAGTTTCAGTTGTTTAACTTCCTCAAACAGACCCATCTGGAGAGTTTGTTGAGATGTTAGCTTCACTAGTTCAGCACTCATGAAGTTTAAGGACTTTTTAATTTCCTCCATGTCTTCCGAGTTTTGTTCCAGTGGTTCTTTTTTTAGATTTACTCAACATTACTTACAGTACTTCTTGCTTGATGGCAACGGCTCCCCAATTTGCTACCCAAAGGCCAAGGCCTGGTCATGAGGCCCACCAGCCACTCGACGGCAGCCGCGGCCCAACCGCACAGCACCCAAATCCGGCGTCGGAAGACCAGTACCCTGCGGCCCCAGCAGCCCACAGCATCCACGATTGCAGATCGACTCTTAGCAAGCACGCAGATCCGATGGCAGCTGACCGGAACCTACGTTCTTGACAGAGCAGGTCCAGCAGCGACAGATTGTCTCCACGACAGCCTCCTGCACTGCCGCACCCCTGGCTCGGCGACAGCAGCCCCTCGGCTCGTCAGTTGAAGGCCGAGGCCTGGTCACGAGGCTAACTAGCCCCTCGACGGCAGCCGTGGCCCAGCAGTCACTGTACCCAGTTCCGACGCCAGAGGACCGGATCCCACGGTCCCAGCAGTCCTCAGGATCTACGATGGAAATCCGACTCCCAGTAAGCACAAGGACCAGGAAAGTCAACCAATTTATCATTATTATTAAAGTATTTCTTATTTTACACCCTGCCTTTGAGTCCTATATGCAACAATGGGTGCTCTGCCCACCTGAAACTCTCGACAGTATTTACGGACCAAACCAGAAGCCTCACTCAGCTACTCAGGATGGACGTCAGGGGAGGATGCAGAACTGGAGGACAAGCTCTGTTCCGTTCCTGTCCCTCATTCTCACCGTCGCCACCGGAGCAGCAGTAAACAAACCCAAAAGCCGTCCATGGCACTTCCTCCGGAACAATCGGCAGATTCTACTCGGCCCAGTGTAGCCGAGTTTCCTAGATGCAGTCTCAGAGCTTAAGTGGGGAACAGGTCCCGTCGCCTCACCTCTCAGGGTTCTGGTAAGGGCGGAATCTGACACCTCATTGTCACTCAGAGCCGCTCCTGCTCAGTCCAGCGAGACAGCCTCATGAGCCCAGTCCTAGTGTCTTTGTGGGGGAGGGTCCCATTGTCTCACCTCCCAGGGTTCTGGTGAGGGTGGAACTCTACACCTCACCCCCTCATAGAACTTCTCCAAAGACTGGACCCAAAACACCTCAGCTCCAACACAGTGAACTCATCCAAATAAACCGGGCTTTACAAAATCTACTCTCCTCTGCTAAACATAACCCAGACTGCCTAGACACTGTACGTTCCCTTGCAGAGAAACTATTATAATCCTTATCCTGATGCATGCTCAATAATCCAGGTAGAAAAATCCAAAAAGTTAAGTCTGGTCCTGTGGGCATTCAAAAAATTACCCTTACCTGCTCTAGCACAACTCCTAGAATATCATTAGCTTTTGAATGATATAATAACTATAAAAACAGAGCCTGATTCCCCTGCTGCAGAGCCTGACTCCTCGGTTGCAGAACCAGTCTCTGACTCCTCGGCTGTAGAACCAGTCCCTGACTCCCCGGCTGCAGAACCAGTCCCTGACTCCCTGGTTGCAGAACCAGTCCCTGACTCCCCAGTTGCAGAACCAATTTCTGAAGGAGGGACTGAACCCAAAGAGGAGCTCTGGCCCGCTGCTGGCTCTGAACCACACTGCCGCCACCACAGGAGAGGTCGATGGCAGAAAGGGTCCAGAGCCTTGGCCCTAGTACCTGACTCGGCCCCAGTGTTTGACCCGGTCCCTCAGTCTGACTCATCTCCTTGTGTCTCCCTGGACACTGGTCCCAATGCCCCACTTCTGAGTGTCTCCATGGGGGTTGAATCAGAAGACCCACCATTTCCCCCTTCCGGTGGGAATTGGTCCTGATGCCCCGCTTCTGAGTGCCTCCATGAGGCTTGGACCAGAAGACCCACCATTTCCCCATGTCATTAGGAACTGGCCTTGATGCCCTGCTTCTGAGTGTCTCCATGAGCCAGAGGCCTCACCGCCTTCAGGTGTCTCAGTGAGGGTCAAGGTAGACTCACCTTCCTGTTCGGCTGTGAGAGTCCAGGCGGACTTCTCCTCCTGTCTGGCCAAGGGTGTCTGGGTGAGTTTTTTCCATCACCCTCTGTTGCAAGTTCCAGGGCAGCTGCACCCCCAGAGGGTTCCAGGGCAGCTGCACTCTCAGAGGGCCCCACATAGCCTGTATCTCCTGAGGTCTTTACGCTGCCTCCTCATGAGGTTCCTGGGTTTGCTGAGAATTCTGTGTCTCCAGAGGGCCTCACACGAGCTGCATCTCTAGAAGGTCCTATGCTAGCTGCATGCCTGGGTCCATGCCACTCGAGGGTTCCACGCCACTCAAGGTCTCTAGGTCCAGCATGCCTTGGATCCACGCCTCGCCTTGGTTCCATGTCTCGCCTTGGGTTCACGCCTTGCCTTGGATCCTAGCCTCGCCTGGGTCCATGCCGCTCGAGGTCTCTACACCGCTCAAGATCTCCACGTCCGGCACGTCTTGGGTCCACGTCTCACCTCAGCTCCACAATTCATCCAGGCTCCATGCCTCAGTCTTTGGACACCATGTCTAGGGAGAATTCAAGAGTTCCATGTTCCAGCGTTCCACATCTGCTCCTTATCCTGCCGCTGAAGATTCTGTTGCTAAAGATTCTCTTGCTGAAGATTCTGTTGCTGAAGATCCTGTCACTGAAGAACCTACTGCAGAAGAATCTGAGACTGCTACAGATCCCATGGTTCTTCCACTCCTCGCTCCTCGTACTGGGTGCTCATGGGTTCTTAGGGTGTCTGTTGCTATTGGTCGCCCACCTTGCCTGTTCCAGCTCATTGGACAGCCTCCTCGTGGTGCACTTGACCAACTCCAACCTGTTGAATGGCCTCCTGCCCACCCACCTGGTATGTTCAGGCCTGTTGGATGGCCTCCTAGCCACCCGTCGGACTCGCCCCGGCTTGTTGGATGGTCTCTTGCCACCCGCTGGACTTGCTCCAGCATTTTGGACATCCTCCCGGCTGCCCATCCTGAACTCCAACTAGGCTAGGGATGGTCTCTTGAACGACCAGACATTTTTGTGTTACCTAGTTTTGTTTAGTTTTGATCTCAGGCACTTGTCCTGCCGGTTTTTGTTTGTCCTTGTGTGTTTCTTGTGCCCTCCATCCTTGCAGTACCTCCCTCCTCCCACCCAAGTCTTTTGGGATGGGCTTTTTGGGAATGCCAGGGGTGTCCTTGGGGGGATGGTACTGTAGGGATGGCATCCCTCCGTCAGTCTCCCAGTGTCTGTACTCCTTAGTGTCTCTCCTTAATTACCATGATCAATTCCACCCATGTATCTTCCAGGTGTTTGTAATCATGTCTTGCCTAGTCTATGTATATAAGCCCTGGTCTGTATCTCTGTCATTGTCGATCCATCATCTGGTATCCTCCTGTGTTCCCCGAGATTTCCATGTCCTGGTTTTGTATGTTTATGCTGCCACGTTGTTTATTTATCGTAATTATTAAAGTATTTCTTATTTTACACCCTGCCTTTGAGTCCTGCATGCTCTTTCCTGCTCTGCTCGCCTAAAACTCCTGACATTTATCAGCTGTCAACAGGATTAAAATGCCTCCTGGGCGCCTCCTACTAGAGGGATTGTATCTTCTCCGGGCTGGGAACACCTTGGGATCCTCCAGGAAAATCTATGAAGGGGGACGTCTGGGTCATAGTCAGGGGCGGCTAGCCAATAGGGGGCGCTAGGGCACTGCCCCACTGGAACTTCTGGAGCACCATTTTACATTGAAGACTTTCATCCATCCATTATCTGTACCCGTTTCTTCCATTTTTGCGTCACGGAGGTCGCCGGTGCCCATATCCAGCAATCACAGTGCTTGGGGTGGGGTACACCCTGGACGGGTCGCAAGTCCATCACAGGGCCACATAGACACAAACGAGCCAAACAACCATACACTCTCTCACTCACACCTATGGACAATTTAGAGTTACCAATCAGCCTAACATGCATGTTTTTGGTCTGTGGGAGAAAACCGGAGTACCCGGAGGAAACCCACGCATGCACGGGGAGAACATGCAAACTCCACCCAGAAAGGCCCCCGGACCGGGATTTGAACCGGCAACCTTCTTGCTGAGAGGCAGCAGCTCTACCAGTTGTGCCACCATGCTGCCACATTGAAGACTTAAAAAATAAAAAATAAATAAAATAATAAAATAAAAATATTTTGAAATATATGTATACTGTACATGGAACCCCCGACCTACGAACGAGTTCGGGACCTAAGAACCGTTCGCAGCTCGATCCGGTCGTAGGTAGGGGGTGAAAATTGCGTCCCGTTCGTAGGTCGTTATTCTGTTCGTAGGTCGCGGAAATACCGCTAACGGTGCGCCGCGCACACATTTAACAGCATGAGACTGACATACTGGCCCATAAACATGCACAGAACTTTATTTACAAACACTTATCTAAACCATTACACCACACATGCATCCATAAACACACACAGTAACTGTACATCAGTAACTTCACATCAGAACTGCAGGAAATCAGCTGGAAATCACATCAGCAAAATGATGTCAACAATCACACATGAACACTTCTCAAAGTGCAGCTTTTAACATCACAACAGCAGCAAATCAGGGACTCCCATCAGCAAAATGATGTCAACAATCACACAAGAACACTTCTCAAAGTGCAGCTTTTAACATCAGAGCAGCAAATCAGCAGGAACTGACATCAGCAAAATGATGTCAACAATCACACATGAACACTTCTCAAAGTGCAGCTTTTAACATCAGAGCAGCAAATCAGCAGGAACTGACATCAGCAAAATGATGTCAACAATCACACATGAACACTTCTCAAAGTGCAGCTTTTAACATCAGAGCAGCAAATCAGCAGGAACTGACATCAGCAAAATGATGTCAACAATCACACATGAACACTTCTCAAAGTGCAGCTTTTAACATCAGAGCAGCAAATCAGCAGGAACTGACATCAGCAAAATGATGTCAACAATCACACATGAACACTTCTCAAAGTGCAGCTTTTAACATCAGAGCAGCAAATCAGCAGGAACTGACATCAGCAAAATGATGTCAACAATCACACATGAATCCATAAATCCATCAGCAGCATCACATCTATCAGAAGCATGTTGCAACCATCATGTTTTTGAAACCAGTGCGTTGATGAGTGTCCATGTGCATGAGAAAGAAGTCCATGAACTCAGAAAAAGCTAGAAGCAGCAGAAAAATGAAACAAAATTGCCTTACTTTGACTGAAGTGTAGGTAGACAGATGTTTTTCTCATGATCAAACCTGCATCTGATGGAACTGCTTAGCCATTGCTCAACAATGAATGTTGGGAGCATTTTAGGCCAGCTGTTAGTTCAGGCAGGTGTCAGTTCAGGTCTGTGGTCCTGATGTGAGCAGGTCTGTGCATCACATGAAGTTTTTTTGGTTTTTGGCAGCAGTCATTTAGGCAGAACGACACAAAGGTGATGGATGGAGGCAACATGCAGGACACCAGAGGCAGGCTGGAGGACAGGCCGCACCAGAGGCTCATCCATGACGTGGAGCAACACGCGGATGAACTGTTGGAACACCACACACAGACGTCAGCACCTGCAGAGAACAACAACACAGACAACAACAACTTCTCCTTACCTGTGTGGTGCATGTGTGGAGGACAGGCAGGAGGCTGGACGACAGGCTGGAGGCAGGAGGACAGGCAGGAGGCTGGCTGGACGACAGGCTGGAGGCAGAGCAGGCTGGAGGACAGGCAGCACCAGAGGCTCATCCATGACGTGGAGCAACACGCGGATGAACTGTTGGAACACCACACACAGACGTCAGCACCTGCAGAGAACAACAACACAGACAACAACAACTTCTCCTTACCTGTGTGGTGCATGTGTGGAGGACAGGCAGGAGGCTGGACGACAGGCTGGAGGCAGGAGGACAGGCAGGAGGCTGGCTGGACGACAGGCTGGAGGCAGAGCAGGCTGGAGGACAGGCAGCACCAGAGGCTCATCCATGACGTGGAGCAACACGCGGATGAACTGTTGGAACACCACACACAGACGTCAGCACCTGCAGAGAACAACAACACAGACAACAACAACTTCTCCTTACCTGTGTGGTGCATGTGTGGAGCATGAGGACAGGGAGGAGGCTGGAGGACAGGCAGGAGGCTGGAGGCAGAGCAGCAGGAGAACGGTACGTGGTACCTGACGCTGTTCCATGAGGCGAAGCAGCAAGTGGAGCTGTTGAAACACAAACACACACACAGACGTGAACACCTGCTGATAACAACAACAACACAGACAACATTAACTTCTCCTTACGTGTGTGGTGCATGTGTGGAGCATGAGGACAGGGAGGAGGCTGGAGGACAGGCAGGAGGCTGGAGGCAGAGCAGCAGGAGAACGGTACGTGGTACCTGACGCTGTTCCATGAGGCGAAGCAGCAAGTGGAGCTGTTGAAACACAAACACACACACAGACGTGAACACCTGCTGATAACAACAACAACACAGACAACATTAACTTCTCCTTACGTGTGTGGTGCATGTGTGGAGCATGAGGACAGGGAGGAGGCTGGAGGACAGGCAGGAGGCTGGAGGCAGAGCAGCAGGAGAACGGTACGTGGTACCTGACGCTGTTCCATGAGGCGAAGCAGCAAGTGGAGCTGTTGAAACACAAACACACACACAGACGTGAACACCTGCTGATAACAACAACAACACAGACAACATTAACTTCTCCTTACGTGTGTGGTGTGGTGCGTATCAGATGTGTGGATGGACCAGGGGGACGTGCCGCTTTGGAGGCTGTCGAGAGAGAGGTGATGATTACAGTAGGTGTACAGTAGTGTAAGTTAAAACAAAAATACTGTAATAAATTAAAAGAAATTAACATGTCTTTGCTGTACAGTACCTTTCTGACGTTGCTGTGCTGGAATGTGAGGGTGGGCAGGTCAGTGATGGGACGGTGGAGTTGGTGGAGAGGAGGGGGAGTAGGAGGAGGAAGGTGTACTGTAATAGGCTGTGAACATAAGCAGAGACAGTAACAGATTAAATTAATGTGTGTAACATGACAACTCCAAAAAATAAAAACAACATTTCATTACAGTACGTACTGTACCTGGAGGGATGGAGCGGGGGGGTGCTGGGCGTCTTTCACTGGGGAGAGTGTGGGCTGTCCATGGCTTCCTCCTGGCTTTCCGCAGGAGGACTGGATGGCCTATCAGCTGGTGGGATGTCCAAGGCCTCCTCCTGGCTTGCTGCAGGAGGACTGGATGGCCTTTCAGCTGGTGCACCAGCAGATCCTGGAGGCGGTGCTGTGACCTTTGTAAAATATTGCAGCATGCTGCTCTGCACCTTTTCAAGCTTTTTATCATCCAGGATCTGCTGATAACACGCAACTTCATTGAGGACACCCCGACGGACCTTGGCGAACCTCTCACAGTCGGAGTCCTGCTTCTCCATCCTCGCCAGGAAGTTGTGGAGATCCTGAAAGGCCAGCACCATCTCCTGCCTGGTGAAGGTCGGAGGAATGACCTCCACCTCCTCCTCCTCCTCCACTTCCTCATCCGGGACGTGCCTGTCGAGCTGAATCAGGTCGTCTGGGGACAGGTCCTCTCCTGATGCACCCAGCAGGTGTTGGATATCGTCCTGGTCCATTTCGAGCTCCAGTGACCTGCCCATCCTCACAACATCCTCGATTACACGGTCCACCTCCTGGGAATCGTGTACCCCCTGAACAAGCTCTGGACAGAGCTTCTTCCAGACTCCGCACATGTTCTGTCCAGTAACACGATGCCAGGAGTGGCCAATGTTGTGCACAGCATCGAGGATGTTGTACTTACGCCAGAAGTCTTTCAGCGTGAGGGTCTGAGAGTTCTCCGTTGCCTCCAAAGCGGCACGGATGACTCGCTGCAGGTAGTACGCCTTAAACGTACTAATAACCCCCTGGTCCATTGGCTGGATCAAAGAGGTGGTGTTGGGAGGCAGGTACACCACCTTCACATGCCTGTTCAACTCGGTGAGAGCAGGGGGGTGTCCTGGAGCGTTGTCCAAGACCAGCAGGACTTTAAAGGCAATCTTCTGGTCACTGCAAAAACGCTTCACTTCTGGAACAAAGTTGTTGGTGAACCAATTTTAAAAACTTCCAGCGTCACCCAAGCCTTTTTATTAGACGCCCAATAAACAGGAAGTGTAGATTTATCAACATTTTTGAAGGGCCTGGGTTTATTAAATTGGTACACCAACAACGGCTTGAGTTTGCAATCACCCGAAGCATTGCCCCCCACCAGCAAGGTCAAACGCTCCTTGCCGACCTTGTGGCCGGGTGCGGTTCGTTCTTCCCTACTGATGTAGGTCCTGTCTGGCAAACGCTTCCAGAACAGCCCTGTCTCATCGACGTTGAACACCTGCTGGGCAGTGTACCCACCGTCCCTGATGATCTGAGCCAGTTCTGCTGGGAATGCCTCAGCTGCCTCGTGGTCAGCGCTTGCTGCCTCACCTAAATGCACACAAAATGACACGGTTAAGCTGTTGTAACACTGTAATAAAAGGGAAAAAAATGTAAAAAACAATCGTAAGTCGGGGACTACCTGTACTGTACCTGCATTATTAAAAAATAAAAATGAGAAATTAAATGCTCACCCTGCACTCTGATGTTGTGGAAGTTGTTCCTTTTCCTGAAACGATCAAACCATCCTTTAGATGCAGTGAAGGTCTCTGGTCCATCCAACTCCCCTGATGTGCTGCTTGAAGTCCCTCCTCCTGCGCTTGAAGTCCCTCCTCCTGCGCTCTGGGAAGACGTCCCTTCACCCGGATCGCTCTGTGCAGCCCCCTGCCCCCCCGCACCCCCCTGCTCCCCTGCACCTCCCTCACTCGTCCCTAGTTCTAGCAGCCTGTGATAGATCCTCCTCGCCTTCTCGCAAATCACAGACATGCCAACTGGTATTCGGCGTTGCGTGTTGTCCTCCAGCCATAGCACAAGCAACCGTTCCATTTCTACTATTTTACCCGTCCTCTGTTTTGTAATGATGGTGGACTTCATGGGGGCTGAAGCACGCACTTGCTGCAAAATGCGCTCTTTGTCCGCCACTATCGTCCCCACAGTCGACCTCGGTAAATCTAGCCTCTCTCCTATTTTAGATGGTGTCATGCCCTGATCAGACATCTTTATTATTTTTGCCTTCGTCTCCAGCGTGATTGTTCTGCGAGGTTTTTTCCCCTCTGCCGCGGCCGCGGACTTTCCAGGTCTCTTCGGAGCCATTCTTCGTACGAGCTAACGTGCTAACTCCTAAGGAGCAAAAATTAAAATTAATGCTAACGTTCATAAATCAATGCAAACGTTTGCTTTCGTCTAAAAATATTTCTTTGAGATAGTACTGGACCGTACCTGCCCGTTCGATGACCCGTCGAAAAATACAGTAGCGTCGAAAATTAGCTAACGTGCTAATTCCTAAGGAGCAAAATTTAAAATGAATGCTAACGTGCTAACGTTCGCTTTAGTCTAAAACTGCTACTGTAAATTAAAATTTATTACTGTACCTGTTTGTACGTTGTTCGTTTTCTCTCGTCGTTGTTCTTCGTTCGTATGTCTCTTCTCATCAATCACCGTAACTAACCCACGAGGGACAAAATGGCCGCAGCCCTTTAAATAGTTACCGCTTTACCTGTACGGATCCCTCCGCCGCCAGGTGCACTGCGGCTGTGTGTACATCCGCCAGAAGCCCAGCCCCCCCCTCTCGCTGGCGGTACTTTTCCACTGTCATGCGCAGTGTCACGCCCATGCCCAACAAGCAACAGCCAAAGGCAATCCCCTCCCCCACCTCGCCGATTGCCATATGTGACGCAGTTACGCCGTAGCTCGATTATATACTTGTAATGGGGCTCGTTCGTAGGTCGTGCATCCAGTCTGCCGTAGCTCGATTATATATTTTAGCTTGGTTCGTTCGTAGGTCACGAACTTTTCGCCGTAGCTCGATTATATATTTTTAACTTGGTTCGTTCGTAGGTCACGTATTTTCTGCCGTACGTCGATGGCATTCTTCAACTTTGGGTCGTTCGTAGGTCCCGTGGTTCGCAGGTCGATGGAGTCGTAGGTCGGGGGTTCCCTGTATACGTTTTAGTTGTGTAGGATGAATATTTTATAGGTAATGATTATTTATTTTGTTTGTTTCAAAAAAAGTTTTCTGATTGGTGACGTATTTCCGGTCCTGGGGCTCAAAAATCTTATCCATAGACTCTCATTAAAAATGGCGCATGCACAGTTATTCCACAACGTTACAAGAGAATGGGAAGATGCTGGGCTCAGATTTCTGCTCCCTGGGCACGTCCAACGTGAGCTGTACCTACCGATCACGTGCTTCCGGTCTTTTTTTTTTGTCTGGGAAATGAGCCGTGCAGTGACTCAAGCAGGCTGGCTGCAGGTAGGTTTTAAACAATTGAAAGCCCTTTATCTGATGTCTATTTGCCATTTCTGACCGATATGCCTCTCAACTTTTAGAAGTCTCTGTTTGTGAAAAAGTCTTCAGCTGACTGTTTATTCTAAAAGTGGGAACTGGTGAGTTTGTTTCTGAAGCTAGCATGCTAATGCTAGTCTTTATTTACTGCTTATATTATTATATTACCATTCCTGACTGATATGCCTCTCAACTTTTAGACGTCTCTGTTTGTGAAAAAAACCTTCAGCTGACTGCAAGTGGTAACTGGTGAGTTAGTTTTTTTCTTTGTTTGTAGAGTTAGCATGCTAGTGCTAGTCTCCTGGTTATTGTATTGGACTCTGATGGCTACATTTTTTTGAATTTGCTTATAATTTTTTTTATCAAACATTAATAATTGTATATACTAAATGTCACTGATGGTGTTGTACTATTTCTTAACACTGTATTGATCAGGAGAATGAAAACAAAGCTTCTTGCAAGTAACTAGCTCCTATTAACATTGACATTTAAGGTACATTTATATGGTGAAATGTTACCGTACATATGCTAAGGTGCAATATTAGGACCTTTAATATTAGGAATATTTAAGAGAACCGGTACTCCAAAAAAATTAGCTTGATTCTATTTATATTGTGAACTTGAAATTATGAAAATGGTAAAAAATCTCTCAGACAAGAGATCAAAAGACTGGGTGGACATGGATATGATGTTTGTAAAAGAAATAATGAGTTATGTTATTGAACCGTTTACATATATATGCAATTTATCTTTTTCAACAGGAATATTTTCAGATAACATGAAAGTAGCAAAGGTAATTCCTCTTTTTAAAAATGGTGATAAATGTGTATTCAATAATTATAGTGTAGGAGGCGGTGAAGAGACGACACAGGAGACGGGATGTAGATCTTCACTTTTAATCAACTCCTACTAAACTGGCGGGAAACCACCCAACACCACCTTATATACCAACCCTCTCACATACAACATCCGGTCCTCTGGACCTTTCACAATAAAAGCATCCTGTAACACATTCGGTCCACTGGGTGTGAGTAGAGCCCCCTAGTGGTCCACCACACACGCCCCCCCAGAACACCCAGTAAGGTCCATCACTAGTCCCGCATTTTAGGTTTGATTAAACGACCAGAACGGCTGAACCTGGGCCCTGCAGAACCAGTCTGATGAAGCGGAGGGCTACGAGGAGGGCCTGCAGAAGATTCGGGCTCCAATGGACGTTGAGAGTCTCTGGCAGGGGGACAGCAGTCCGTTAACAATGTGGATGGAGGTCTGCCCCTGCGAGGAGCCTGGGCCGTAACAACCTGATCATCTGACATAACATGAGCTGGTTTAAGCCTATCGATACAGACAGTCTCAGTACGACCCCCTAAATCTAAAAGGAAATGTTTTGGACCTGGTTGAAGAACCCGAAACGGTCCATCATACAAAGGCTGTAGTGGTGTCCTGTGTGCATTGTGTTTGACAAAAACAAATTTAGAGGACTCCAGACTCTTAGGGACAAATGACTGCGGTAAACAATGGTGTACCGGGCCAGGGACACGAAAAGGGGCCTCCTGAGGTGAAAAATGGAGCAACGGTGGAGCAAACTGTGGTGAGGGTACCTCAGGTAAAAACTCACCGGGGACGCGCACAGGTTGACCGAAAACCAGTTCAGCCGGGGAAGAGCTCAGGTCCTCTTTGGTTGCGGTACGTAAACCCAACAAAACCCAGGGAAGACGGTCAATCCAGTTGTCACCGGTCAATGCAGCACGCAGTGCAGCTTTCAATGATCTGTGAAACCGTTCACACAAACCATTAGCTTGGGGGTTGTAAGCGGTGGTCCTGTGAACGTTAGTCCCCAGACCCTTGGCCATGGTAGACCAAAGTTCAGAAACAAACTGCGGGCCCCGGTCTGATGTAATGTCTGAAGGGGGGCCAAAACGCGCCACCCAGGTAGACAAAAATGCCCGGGCCACCACTGCAGATGTCGTGGATGTCAAAGGAACCACCTCAGGCCACCTGGTGGTCCGGTCTATCATAGTCAGCAGATGAGTAAAACCTTGTGATGGAGGCAGAGGGCCCACCAGGTCTACGTGCACATGATCAAACCGCCGACCTGGGATGGAGAAGGGTTCCAAAGGTGCTTTGGTGTGCCTGTTAACCTTAGCGCGCTGGCATGGGACACACGCTGCTGCCCACTCCTTAACTGCTTTACGCAGACCGGGCCAAACAAACTTTGAACTGACCAGTTTCACCGAGGCTCTAACACCTGGATGAGAAAGGGAATGTAAGGAGTCAAAAACGCGGCGTCGCCATGAAACTGGAACCAGGGGGCGGGGCCTGCCAGTAGAAACATCACAGAGCAGGAGGGGACCTCCGTCATTCACCTGCCGTTCCTCCAACTCGAGGCCCGTGGGCCCGGACTGGAGCTCGAGTATTTCTGCGTCGCTACGTTGGTCCGCAGCCATAGCAGAAAAATCGATGCCAACGTATACGGGAGAGATCAGCACCCGGGAGAGACAGTCGGCCACCACGTTGGATTTTCCAGCCACATGCTGAATGTCTGTAGTAAATTCAGACACCGCTGCGAGGTGGCGTTGCTGGCGAGCAGACCAGGGGTCAGAAATTTTTGACATCGCAAACACCAAGGGTTTGTGGTCAACATATGCAGTGAACCGGCGGCCCTCCAGGAAAAACCTGAAATGGCGTGTGGCCAGGTAAAGCGCCAGCAACTCTCTGTCAAAAACACTGTATTTCAGCTCATTGTCCCGCAGCGTACGGCTGAAAAATGCAAGCGGCTGCCAAACCCCGGAAACCTGCTGTTCTAACACAGCCCCCACCGCAACATCAGATGCGTCGGTTGTTAAAGCTATTTGCGCCGCTGGGGATGGATGGGCCAAAAGGGCAGCAGTGGCCAGTGCAGCTTTAGCATCACCAAATGCCTGTAGGCGTTCTGGTGTCCAGTCCACGCTGTCGTTGGGCTTTTTCTTTTTCAGCGCTCCATAGAGCGGACGCAGCAGTTGTGCTGCCCTGGGGAGGAAACGGTTATAGAAGTTAACCATTCCCAAAAATTCTTGTAGCGCTTTAACAGACTGGGGCTGTGGGAAATCTGACACCGCCTGCACTTTGTTTGGTAACGGGACGGCACCACTTGCAGAAATGCGGTGGCCCAAAAAGTCAATGACTGGCAGCCCAAACTGGCATTTCGCTGTATTTACAATCAGGCCATGTGCTGCCAGGCGCTGAAAAACCTCACGGAGGTGGGACATGTGCTGCTCAGCCGAGCTGCTAGCCACCAGGACGTCATCCAGGTACACAAATACGAAGGACAGACCCCTTAGGACTGAATCCATCAACCGCTGAAATGTTTGTGCTGCACCTTTAAGACCAAAAGGCATGCGCAAAAACTCAAACAGGCCGAAAGGCGTGATAACAGCGGTCTTAGGGACATCCTCCACATGCACAGGAACCTGGTGGTACCCCCGTACTAAATCTACTTTAGAAAAAATGGAGGTCCCAGCCAGGTGCACTGAAAAATCCTGGATGTGGGGGATGGGATAACGATCGTTCTCTGTGATGTTATTAAGGCGGCGGAAATCCCCACATGGACGCCATTTGCCGTCTGCCTTGGGCACCATGTGGAGGGGGGAGGCCCACGGACTGTTTGAGCGTTGCACGATGCCTAAACGCTCCATGTTAGCAAACTCTTCCTGTGCTATTGCTAGCTTAGTAGCATCGAGGCGGCGTGCACGTGCGAACACCGGGGGGCCCGTTGTGGGAATATAATGTTCGACCCCATGTTTTGTGTTTGTGTTTGCAAAATCAGGAACAGTCAGCGAGGGGAATTCAGACAATAAACGCTGAAACACATTACCCGAAGCTAAAAAGTTAGCATGCATTAAAGGCCCAGCTCCTCGCGTCTCACAAGGCAGTGACGAAAAAGACACAGCGTCGATCAAACGTCTGTTAGCTAAATCAACCAGGAGCCCGTGAGCACAAAGAAAATCAGCCCCTAAAATAGGGACTGAGCTAGCAGCTACCACAAAGTTCCACTGGAAGTCCCGTTCATGGAAACGAACAGTCACCAACCTTTCGCCAAACGTCTTGATGGGATAGCCGTTAGCCGCGGTTAGCTGCGGCCCGCAGCCTTCTGCTAACCTGTCGGAGCCAGTCGGGGGAACGAGGCTCTTCTGCGAGCCGGAGTCCACCAGGAACCGCCTCCCCGACCTCGAGTCTTCAATGAAAAGCAGCCTTTCCTTGTCGCCAACGGCCGCGACTGCTAGCGGCAGCTGGCGTTCTCGTTTCCCTGCGGCTTGAAACTGCACGGCGAGATGCATCGTCGTGCTTTGGCGCCAAAACGCTGGTGGTAGAAACAAAAGGTGGCTCCTGTCCGCCTGCGGGCGACCCCTGCTACCACCGATGGCTCGTCCGGCGCTGAGGGCGTTGCTTGAAGCTCGGGCGCTGCTGGAGCTCCGGGGACCGCCGCCTGGACCGCGAAAGTCCTCGCAGCCAGCAGGATGCGGTCGGCTTCGCGGGCCAGCGAGCGGTAATCCTTCTGCTGCAGAAACGAGGAGTTGGCCAGGGCGGTGCGCACTGGAGCCGGGAGCCGGCGGAGGAAGAGGTGGAGAAAGAGAAACTCACAGTCTGCTGATCCCCTCAAAGACAACATGCCTTCCATGAGCTCGAGAGCTGTGCCGTCGCCCAAATCGGAGAGGGAAAACAGTTTCTCGGCGCGCTCCGCGTCTGAGAGTGTGTAACGCTGCAGAAGGAGTTCTTTGAGGGCGTCGTATTTTCCTTGTGCAGGAGGGTCTTGTAGCAGGCTCATTACCCGCTGGGTGGACAATGGGTCCAGTGAAGCTACCACATGGTGGTATTTGGTGTCGTCTGCAGAGATCCCGCGAAGAGCGAACTGTGATTCGATGTGGGCGAACCACGACTGAGGTGCGTGCAGCCAGAAGTCCGGGATTTTAACGGCCACCGCAAAAGCGAGCGGGGCCGCCGGTGGAGGTTCCACAGCAGCGGACAGCTGAAGAGAGCTGGCTTGACCTTCAGATGTCGTCATTTCAATTCACAAGGGTCACCAGTGTAGGAGGTGGTGAAGAGACGACACAGGAGACGGGATGTAGATCTTCACTTTTAATCAACTCCTACTAAACTGGCGGGAAACCACCCAACACCGCCTTATATACCAACCCTCTCACCATACAACATCCGGTCCTCTGGACCTTTCACAATAAAAGCATCCTGTAACACATTCGGTCCACTGGGTGTGAGTAGAGCCCCCTAGTGGTCCACCACAATAGGCCAATATCCTTGTTACCACAGTTCTCAAAAATTCTAGAAAAACTATTTGTGACCAGATTGCATCAATTTATTGATAAACAAAATATTTTAAGTAACAGTCAGTATGGGTTTAGAGCAGACCTGGGCATTGTAAGGCCCCAGGGCCACATGCGGCCCTTTGGTTGACTCTGACCGGCCCCCGTAAGGGGAGTTACAACAAAAAAATAGTTTCTAATTTTACCTCATTTGTGGACTGCATTGCTTTAATTTTGATGTCTTTTTAAAATTCACGTACAAAATGATGCAATATGTAAATCAAGACATGCGCAATGTGCATGATTGCATTGTTGTCAAGTCACAAGACAACGTTAGCCCTCAAAAATGTCCACTCATGCTTTTTATTTTGTTGATTAATCATAACTAATACTTTTACCAGTTTGTCTAAACAATGATATTTACTGCTTTTAATAAAGAAATACTATTAATATGCAGTATTGAATTATGTCATTTCGCCCGGCCCCCCACAATATTTTCTATTTCTCATGTGGCCCCATGGAAAAAATAATTGCCCACCCCTGGTTTAGAGGAAAAAACTCTACATCAATGGCTCTCATGGATTTAATGGAACAAATAACTAATGCTGTCAATCATAAACAGTACTGTATTAGTGTTTTTGTTGATCTAAAAAAGCATTTGATACCATTGACCACACCATTCTCCTTGAAAAACTAAATAAATATGGTATTAGAGGACCAGCATTACAGTGGGTATCTAGCTATTTGAAAGATAGGAAACAGTTTGTGCAAATAAATGATGTTAGATCTGACCTCCGTGATATCACTTGTGGAGTTCCTCAGGGCTCTGTGCTTGGACCAAAGTTATTTATTTTATATGTGAATGACTTGGTAAATGTGTCAGGACTTCTTAAATGTGTTCTTTTTGCCGATGACACCACATTTTTCTGTTCGGGTAAAGACATAAAACAGATTTTGGATATGATGAAAACAGAATTTATAAAAATACAAACTTGGTTTAAATTAAACAAATTATCTTTGAATTTAGATAAAACTAATTACATGATATTCAGTAACAAAAAGAGAATTGTTGACGATCCATTTGAAATTGAAGATGTTGTGATCTGTAAAGTGAGTGAAGTGAAGTTTCTGGGTGTTATCATTGATGACAAACTGACATGGAAACATCATGTAAATTCCATTAAAACAAAAATAGCTAGATCAATTGCAGTACTGTATAAAGTCAGGGATTTTTTAATTGATAAAGCTCTGTATATGTTGTATAACACAATCATTGTTCCACATTTAATCTATTGTATTGAGGTTTGGGGAAAAGCGTGCAAAACAATTACAAAGCCTGTTTTTATTTTACAAAAGAGAGCTGTAAGAGTAATCACCAGAAAACATTTCAGTCACCCATCAAACACCTTGTTTCTTCAGCTAAATTTATTGAAATTCCAGGAATTGGTAGAATATAGTATTTTATCAGTTATGTATAGGGCTCATAATAACACATCATCCATCCATCCATCCATCCATTTTCTTCCGCTTATCCGGGGTCGGGTCGCGGGGGTAGCAGCCTAAGTAGGGAGGCCCAGACTTCCCTCTCCCCAGCCACTTGGAGCAGCTCCTCTGGGGGAATCCCAAGGCGTTCCCAGGCCAGCCGAGAAACATAGTCCCTCCAGCGTGTCCTGGGTCTTCCTCTGGGTCTCCTCCCGGTGGGACATGCCCGGAACACCTCACCAGGGAGGCGTCCAGGAGGCATCCTAACCAGATGCCCGAGCCACCTCAACTGGCTCCTCTCGATGTGGAGAAGCAGCGGCTCTACTCCGAGTCCCTCCCGGATGACTGAGCTTCTCACCCTATCTCTAAGGGAGAGTCCAGACACCCTGCGGAGAAAACTCATTTCAGCCGCTTGTATCCGAGATCTCGTTCTTTCGGTCATAACCCAGAGCTCATGACCATCATAATAACACATTACCTTTAAATATCCAAAGACATTTTATAAAAAGACAAAGTTATTACAATCTCAAAGGGACAGAGATATTCATCAAACCACAATTCAGAACCAGCTTAAAGGGACGGTCTACCTCAATTCAGGGAGTTCGATTGTGGAATGTTCTGGAGAGTGATGTTAAAAATGCAAAATCAATGTATACATTTAAGAAAAAGGTCAAAAAGGACTTGCTCAAAAACTATATATGATGTAACTTAGTGTGTTTGTGTAAATAGAATTATTCATTTTCTGATGTAGTTTGTGTATTACAGTTAGAATGATGTAGTTTGTGTATTACAGTTAGAAAAATTAAGTAGAATTATTCATTTTGTGATGTAGTTTGTGTATTACAGTTAGATAAATTAAGTAGAATTATTCATTTTGTGATGTAGTTTGTGTATTACAGTTAGTAAAATTAAGTAGAACTATTCATTTTGTGATGTAGTTTGTATATTACAGTTAGAAAAATTAAGTAGAATTATTCATTTTGTGATGTAGTTTGAAGGTTATCATTGGTTGAACAAACTGTGAAATAAGGGGCAGATATAATAAGATTTCATCTTCTTTCTGCTCCCTTCATTTTATCCTACTTGTATTCTTGTATCTGATGAAACTGTCTTGTATTGTTCTTTTAAAATGAACGAATAAACATCAAATCAAATCAAAACTTGTATTACTATAATAATGATAACAGAATGTAATAGAAGAAGTGGTCCAAAAATTGAAAAGTGGAAGCACTCCCATTCTCTCTTCACACCGATGCCTCAAACAAGGTGAAGATGAACCATGTTTTATTAATGATAGTTATATACAAATGGATACACCTGATATATACAAATAAATGTGTGATCAAACTTAATTTACAGTATACAAACATATGCATACTTCTGTAATGGACCACCTTGGTCTCTGAAACTGTCCCAGCGATATACCTTTTCACTGAATCTCTTAGTGAAACACCTTTTCTCTGAAAACCTGCAGTGAAAGACAAAACACTGTTTTATTCCTTTCATTTGAATCAAGACACAAATCACTTCACCAAGACTCTTACTTTGTGCTAATTCAAATATGATCAATGTATAACCTTGTGTTATTCGTATGTGTAAGGATGGCTCCTTCCTGTTGGTCTTGTCTTCATGTTCTTGTTTAGTCTTCATGTTTATCTTAGGTCCCAGTCTAGTCCAGTCTGCACGTTTCCTTTTAGTCTTCATGTTTATTCTATTTTAGGTCCCCGTCTAGTTCAGTCTGCATATTTCCTATAAGTCCCCTTCTGGTGTAGTGTACATGTTTTTAGGTCCCCTTCTAATTTAGTCCACATGTTTGTTTTATTATTAGTTTAACCTAGAGTTCTGTCACCCTGTTCACCTTCCACGTTTCAGAGTTAGCCTTGTTCTGTTAATTGTTCCCAGGTGTGTGTGTCGTTACTTCCTGTCTCTGTGTGTATATATACTCTGTCTGCAGTCTGTTTGTTGTCGGGTCATTCGTTCGTTTTCCCCTGGTGTGTCGTGTCCAGCTCCTTGGTCAGTGAGTACGTCTCTTCATGTTTTGAGTTTCAGTACGTACGTCTCATGTTTGAGTTCTAGTATTCCTGCCACTGTTTGAGCTGCAGTTTATAGTTCTTAGAATTAAAGTTTATAGTTACAGTTTCCAGAGTTAAGCCAAAGTTACAGTTCCTCGTTTTTGCATCGCTGCCTTGTCAGTGTTTTGTTTTGAGTTTTGTGATTAAACGTTTTGGATTTTTCTACTCCTGCCTCCGAGTGACTACCTGTCTGCACCCACTGGGTTCTCTCACACACCACAACGTGACAGTATGGGCAGTGTTATTATTCTTCAATATGTTGAATGGTCATTGTCATACTTTAATGTTCAAATGGTGTATTCTTTAATATATGTAGATATATTAATCAAAACTCTGTCTAAAAGTCCAAGGTTATGTCAAATTGCACTTCTCAGTTTTGTTTAGAAGTTAGAAAACTGAAAGTTATGCACCATAACTCATGTTCCCTGAAGAAGGGAACGAGGTGCAACACGATTGCTATGGGAATCAGCGCCCTCGCGCGGTTACCTGAAGTAATACACTCACGCCTTAACGGCTACAGCGTCAGCGTCGCGCCAGAGGCCCCGCCCTCTGGACATTTAAGTGGCTGACGCCCGTCCATCTTCCTCTAAAATGCACTTCACCGAGCTTTCAGCATTGAAAGGGCCAAATGTGTTGCATCTCGTTCCCTTCTTCAGGGAACATGAGTTATGGTGCATAACTTTCAGTTCCCTTTCAGTCGGTCTCTCGGTGCAACACGATTGCTATGGGAACGTAATCCATTCATGCCCTTGAAATGCTCAGCAAAATGCATGAGAGAACATCTGCCTTAATACGGCAGGCATTTCCCAGCCGCTCTCCACAAGGTATGTAGAGAGCACATCCTGAGAAGAAAAATGCCATATGTAGAAACATCGTCCTGATGTTACCACTGGACACATAAATGAAAACACCAGCTAGAGACAGCGTGTGTCCTCTGCTAGTGTGATTACTCATCATCTCCTTTTTTTCCTGGAAATCTTGAGAAGCAGGAGGAAAAGAGCAAGGGACCTATTACACCACTGGCAATTAGATGGCAATGTGGAGGTAGAAAAGCCAGTTCAAGCACAGGGTAACCTTCCAGGTCCTCAGGGAAAAAAATTATGTATGAGGGGCACGTATGAGTCCCTCATCTGCTTCATGAACAGACAACTACTAGGACTGTCAAAGAGGCCCATCCTGATGTTGGAGAACTGTCAGAGGAGAGGGGAACCCTTCCACTGAAGCATCTCCCAAGTAAACATAAACACCAAGGGTGTCCCTTGTGTATGCTGTTATTGTTGGAACAAAGACAATCAGACCTTAGGCCCTCAGCCATTCCCTTCAGTGGCCAGGCGGAAGACTGCCACAGCTCCGGACGCGGGTGTAGAGCTACCCACATGCCTGAGTCAGCAGGTCTCTGTAAGAAGGCAACTGCCGTGGTATCCCTGAACATTGAGAAGTAGAGGTCACATTGTGAGCTGGCTCCGCATGGGGACAAGCCCAAAAAGGTTCTTCCAAACCGTGACCAGACCTGATCCACAACTCGTGGGTTCAGTCATTCCGATTCCAAAAGAAAACCTCTTGAAAGGGCATTTGCTCTGTGACTCAGGTCACTCGGAACCTGAGTCGCCCTGAGCGACAATAATCCTGGAGCGTACCAAGTGAGCATCCTCTGTGTCAGGCTAAGGAGGGCGTGGGATCTCGTCCCCCCTTCCCAGTCACTGAAGGACACCGTGGTTTTGTCATCTGATTACGCCTGGACGTGCCGTCCCGCAATCAGACCTTTACCAAAGACGTATCTTGCTGACAGGAATACGGCCAACAACTGCAGGACGTTGATGTACAATCTTGCTTCCTACTCATTCCAGAGACCTTGGGCATTCTGATCTCTGCAGACTGCCTCCTCATCCTGTTTCCGAGATGTCCATCGTGATGATCACACGGGATGACACCTTACCTTACGGGACCCCTTCCGTGAGCACAGACAGGTCCCCCCAAGGTTCCGGGACCCTCAGGCACTTTGAAATGATTCTAAATTTTTCTGCTCACCCAGACGGGGGCAGGTTGTTTTTGTTGGTTTAGCCATGTATGCATGACCCGCATCTTCAGCAATGCGTGTGGCACACAGGGTATGGCTTCCGCCAAGAGGCCTAAAAAGGCGTTGGCGCGCTTACAGGGGAATCAGTTGATTCAGTATAAACTTTTGCCAGGCAACGGCGAATCGAGGAAGCACGTTCCTCTGAGAGCCATGCCTTGTACTGGATGGTGTAGACCTGCACTCCCAGAAATACGGTAATCCGTAATGGGGTCAGGTCACTCCTTTGTGGGTTTATGAAAGAAAAAAAATCAGAGAGACTCCAGGTGAGAGATCACCCTGCAGGATTGTGACTGGGCCTGTTTCCGGCCAAAAACCCGGAGGTCATCCAGGTAGTTCATAATCCTGACTCCTTGATTCCCAAGAGGGGTCAGGGTTGTATCCAGACATTTAGTAAATGTACGAGGAGCAGTCTTAAAACCGAAGGGTAAGACTTTGTATTTATAAGCTTTCCCTTTGAAGGCAAACCGGAGGAATTTCCTGTGCCTCCTCCAGACGCCCACATGGAAGCGGGCGTCTTTCAGATCCACCGTACATGCGTAGTCTCCAGGTCTCATGGACTGCGGAACCTGCCGCAGTGTCAACTTGAAAAATTCTTGTTTTCTTGCCCAGAGTCCTGAGATCCAGGGCCGGTCTCAGGGATTCATCTCTTTTGGGCACCAGGAAGAACTTGAGCCCGCAACGCATCTGTTGTGATAACCCGTTCATTTGTCAGACACACTCTCCAGGTCTGCGCGTGCGCCGTGAGCCTGGGAGGGATGTCTAGCGGCTGCTTGCTTCATTTGAGTATAGAAAGGGTGGCCTTCGACCCCTCTCACGTACTCTGGAGCAGGCTGGTCTGCCCAGCAGAAGACATCGCAAGGTCTGACTGTCTCAGGCAAAGCTCGTGTGTCCCACTGCGGTTGACCTAGTAGGTTGTGTTTCACCAAAATGGTAAGTTAAGAACCAGGGCAGTCTGTGCTCTGGTACTTTCATTCTTGTATATGCATGAAACAGTGTTTGCTTTTCATTACACATACAGTAGACGAGTTATTGTTTAGTGCGCACCCACATACCACCAGCTCCTTGTAGCATTTTACAAGTGAAGTCTGGGCTCAAAAAGTCAGGTTCCCGTACTGCGTGAGCAGGCAAACCTGAGGCCCTGTTCCCATTTTGGGACCAGGACACGTTCAGTAGTCTGAGATTTTATTGTTGTGTGTAGATGGCAATTTCTTTTTATTACACAAGGGTCTAAGTGTTCCTGTGTGTTTAGACGTTCTGAACCAGCTAGTCTGTGTTCCTTAAAAACACAGAAACTGGTGGTAAAAATTAGTCATTTTCTCTCCTTCTGTGAGTGAGAGCGCCTGTAATGGTGCAGGGGCATCTCCTTTCCTCTTCTTCTGCTGGTGGCCCCTTGTAGCTCCTGTAGCTTTTCTTCCTGGTGGGCCTGCGATACCGAGGCCACTTGTCCTTGTCCATCCCGCCAGGGCCCCTCGGGCCCTAAGATGGTTAACGTCAGAGAGTCATCCATAGCCTCATGGGTGGATAAGCTCTCAGCGTCATCAATGTTTCGTCGTAGGCATAGGAAAACTACCAGGTAGCACCGCTGAACAGGTAGCTGAAAATCCTCCTCCTGGACTGTGTTGGACAGAGTCTCCTTGTTAGCCGGGGCTAAACGTGGAGGTACTCGTGAGCCCACTAGCGGTGCTAAGACGGGCCCTCGAGCAACGTAGCATTGGTAAAAAACACTTAGTTATACGATGAATTCTACGTCGATTCGGCCGGACAGGATAGCGGGAAAGGCAAAATATGATAAGGTCAGCTAGCAAGCTAGGCCAAACATTTTCACATACCTCACAATGGGGTCCTTCGTTGTCCGCTCGTAGCCTCGCTAATCATGTTAGCAGCGCCGTCTTCCGCCACGTGTTGTCGTGGGTGCCCCTGGTTAGCCATGCTAACCGTGGGAGCTAGCCAGATAGCAGCAGAGTTATTCCATTTCCACTCTCCTTTCTCCGGGGTCATCCGCGAGAAAAGCTTAGAGTGTCCTTGTGTGTAGCATCCCTGAGCAGAACGGACAGGCCTCGTGGGTGTCCTCTGCTGAAAGGGGGGGTATCCAGATCCGCTGAAGCAGGTTCGAGAGCCGGAGCTCACGGCCTGCCAGAGTTCCTCGTCCGAGGACGTCCTTTCACCGAGCTGCTTGTGGCTGCTGGCCTGTTAGCTTCGTTAGCTTAGCAGGTAGCATGCCTCGCAGTTAGCGTTCGCTAACCGAGCAGTAGAAAAGCAGAAGAGAAAAGGCACGGGAGCTGGGACTCGCTGGCCTGCTGGTCTTCTTTGACTTTTGGGTTTTCGCTTTACCTTCTCGGGAGCCGTGGCTGAGAAGAGTTAAGCCCGTTAGCAGTGCTAACGTCGTCCGGAGACGTCTCCTTCCTCGTGTCGCTTTCGCCGGCTAACCTGCTAGTTATTAGCAGGGTAGCGATGTCGCGCAGTCAGCGCCGTCGAGCGAAGCGGTCTGTGGAGAAAGGAGAAGAAAACTTTGGGGTGAAGAAAATGTGCCGGACCAGCTTTCGCCAGCCCAGCAGTCCGCAGTAGAGGATTCTCTGTATGCTCTGTGTAGGGAGCAAGCTCACCTCTGGTCGAGCCATGAAGATACAGAGAAGATCCGAGAAGAGTGTTACAGGTTTAGCGAGGTGAAGGGCAAAAAGAGGAAGATGGACGGGCGTCAGCCGCTTAAATGTCCAGAGGGCGGGGCCTCTGGCACGACGCTGATGCCGTAGCCGTTAAGGCGTGAGTGTATTACTTCAGGTAACCGCGCGGGGGCGCTGATTCCCATAGCAATCGTGTTGCACCGAGAGACCGACTGAAAGGGAACAGGTAATCTGTTTAATCATTAACTGGCGTCTGTCTAGTTCTGTTTCTGCTCTTCTCCTAAAACAATCTGTTCTCTGCCTCTTCAAAACAATTCTTCCTGACCTTCACTTGACGTCAACTAATCTCCTCCAATTCTCTGATTGAACTGACCAATCGGGAAGGACCGAATACTCTGACGTCAGGCTCTCTTTAAAAGTTCTAAACTTCCTGGAACTTTCAGCTCTTCTGGAGAAGTAGAGAGATGAACCTTTCTCCTAAAAGCTGTATGGACGCTGGTCATTGAGTCAAAGACCTCGTCATCGGACTTATAGAATGCCGGCTATAAGTCTGCCTCGAGCTTAAAGCTCCAACTTGAATGAAAATTCCTTCGAGGAATATTTTATCTTGAAAAACTAAACCGGAACCAGTGCCTCTACCTCGGTTAGGTTGATGCGGACTTCATGCAAGCCGCTAAAGTGAACGCTTGGAAGCCTGCAAAACGTAGCTGGAGGAACGGACCATGCACGTTAAGGCTAGCCTACTTTACCGGAGTCGGGACCGAGAATTTCCGCAAAGGTAAAAAGTCGTTGTTCATAGCGAACCTGAGTCCAGCGGACGCCATCCGAAGAGTGTGCCGTGTTTTCTGGTTAAACACTTCAGGATAATTCACCTCCTCATCTTCCTTCCATCTTTCTCCTCCTTCAACATTTTCCTTATCCATCCTCGCCAGAACCTTAAGCTAAAAGCCTACAGATTAAGTTATTCTAAGATCTCATAATGTAATCTGTTGTTCCTTGAAAGATACGTCGATTAGTGAAGTTACGGACCCGTGATTTTCAACTGGTTGATGTGTTAGCTTATAGGAAAAGCCGATTAGACAAATCCACTGTATATATGATGTTGATTAATGATTTGTTTAAATAAATGGTTGCATCTCTGATGGATCAAATATAATTACGTCTCATTAGTCAAAGTCAAGTCAAAGTCAACTTTATTGTCAGAACTGCAATTTGTACAGGACATACACAGGATTGAAAGTGCATTTCTCTCAGTCCCTCGGTGCAACAGTAACCATTTAAACACTAAAACACTGAAACATTTAATAAACATAAGACATAAAATAGTAAAAGTGTAACACTGTCCTGAGTTTTTGCATAGTAGTATAAAAGTATGAAAATTTACACCAACACTAAAACACTAAACATTTAATGAACATAAGCATAAAATGAAATAATAAAAGTGTAATACTGTCCTGAGTTTTTGCATAGTAGTATAAAAAAGTATAAAAAGTATATATAAAATAAACTGAAGGTTCTAGCATTGACATTTGCAAAGAGTGGCAAAGCAGCATATGAGTTAATGTACACAGTATATGTATGAGGTAGTTGATGTTGGTATAGAGGCAAAGTGGCATATGCAGTAAGGCACATTGGGCATCCTTAAATAAGGCTGGTCAGAGAATACTGTATATGTATCAGCAGTAGTGTAGATATAAAAGTAGTGTAAATGTAAACAGTAGTAATAAATGTAAACAGTAGTAATAAATGTAAACAGTATTAATAAATGTAAAAAGTGAATGTAAACACTGTTTACATTTATTAATACTGTTTACATTTATTAACACTGTTTACATTTATTAATACTGTTTACATTTATTAATACTGTTTACATTTATTACATTATCACTCATATCCATTAATCTGATCACACGATTTATTGTGTAATCCTGGAAAAGAAGAGAATCCGTGAATTACTATTCCCACCTTGAACGAGTGTTGAATAAGTAATTAATTAAAGTAGAAGTGTGTCAGGTAACTCTGACCATGTCTTTTACACTTCTACACATCTTTAAAAAAATAAACAGTTTATACTGTATAAGATGTATTAAAGTAATTTCAAAAGGTAGTTAGGATATGATGCAAAATTCTAAAGATAAAATATTTGTTCCCATTTATTTACCACTGTACATGACCTATGTGCCTCTGGTGAACTCAGATCATAAAACTTTTAACTCCTTTTGGCAGACTAAGCATGTCTATGGATGAGCTTCATGAGGAATGTGTGACTGCAGCACCTCACCACAGAAGCTCAGGAGAAGGTGGCAGTCCAAGGAAACAGCAGAGAGGTGGATCAAGCAGCTGACCTCCCCAACATACAGCTGTGTCTTCATCCCATCTTCCACTGGATATGTGGAAACGATTTTCTCTCATGAAAAATAAGTGGACTGATGTGTGAAACAAATGTTCTTCTGAACTAATTCAAAATGAGCTCATTGTCAATCTAAATGATGAAATGTCTTGCTCAGAGTTTTACTCTTAGGCTCTGAAAAATAAACCACTCCTTACTGCAGCACGAGCTCTACACAAATACAAATGGAAGAAACAGGTTGACTCCACATGATGGAGCATTGTCCTTTTTAGTTCACAAGTTCTTATTTTGCTACACATGGAAAGTCATGGCTTTTGAGGCACAATGTGTTTGTTTACAAATCTCTTACAAACTTTATGTTTACACTAAACATGGGCGTAGCCAGGATTTTCTGAGGGGCGGTTCGTTTAAAGCAAAAGTGCACATTTAACGGACAACACGCCTCGGTGGTTCACTGGAAACGCATCGGGTTGCCGCTCCAAACTTTATCTCGACTCGGTTTCAATCCTCACCTGGTTTAAATAATTTTACGTTTTTCTTTTATTGGATAAAAAAAAGGAGTTTGTGTTATGTGTAGCCGGACGGGTATTGATAAAAATAGGGAACTTTAGTTTAAAAAATAAATAATCTATTTTTAATAAAATAAGTGAATTTGGTTAAAAACTTTACTAAAAGTTACCCTTAAGGCACATAGACCCGTTGCAGATGAGGCATGAGACAAGTTCACACAGACAATAAATTGCACAGTAGTTCAATTAAATAAAATCCTAAGTTTAAAATATTTACAGTTTAAAAAAGCTAAAATCCTAAAGTTAAAATATTTACAGTTTAAAAAGGTAGTTAAAGCTCAAATAAACAATAAAAGTGCAATACTCTAAAAACAGGACAATCTCACACACAAAATCATACACCAGTGTTAATGTCACCGCCTGAGAGATGCTCAATCAGTAAAACAGTAGTCCAGAGTCCACCCTGGTGAGATCCGCTGCTCCCAAAGAGACGCCACTCAATCCGACGCCTGTATGAGTGGTTGAGCTGGCATCAGTCGGCTCAGCTCGGCCCGCAGGACGCGTGACGTAGCCCACGCCACGCCGTCCAGACAGCGGGCGCCAAACAGTCCCAGGACCAGCCGGAAGGCGAGGGACGACCCGGATGGGGGCAGAACCAGTCGGGACAACAGTAGACACGGCCACGAACAACACAGGACTCAGGAGGCAGACTGTCGCCAAGAACAAACAGCAGCAGCTACCAAACATAACATGAATTAAAATCTGAATTTGTAAGAAACAGAAAAACTGGCGCTTCAGTACTCACTGTGTTCCACCTCAACAGCAGAGGGAAACAGGAAACTCGTACATGTCGCGAGAACAGTGGATCCTCGCGACCCTGCACCTCAACGCTAGCGCGACACAGCCAGCACGGATGACGTGTCAACTAATGAGGACTACCCCTTTTTATACCGGAAGTAGCCCCAAACCCACCAATCACATCTCTGCATGTGTGGTGCATTCAATGACCGCAGGTCATCCTGCTACATATGCCTGTGGTTAACACAAACTCCTATTTTTATCCAATTAAAAACAAACTTAAAATTATTTCAACCAGGTGAGGATCGAACCCGAGTCGAGATAAAGTTTGGAGCGGTAACCCGATGCGTTTCCAGTGAACCACCGAGGCCTGTTCACCGGTTTGACATTAGCGGCATCTCCATACCTTCTCTTTCCACCTCTCTTAACACAGAACTTGTGTTTTGCGTGACTTGTATGCGGGACTTCATAAGCAAAGTGGGCGGTTCGTTCGAACCCCCCGAACCCCCTCTCCTTACGCGTGTGCTAAATGCATTATTATACAAATGTTCTTATTGTTTTCTGTCAATATTGTTTTAAGCCAAGCAGAACAAAAGAACATTTAAGAAATATAAAATGTTTTTAGAAATCTTAAAAAGCTAAGTCTGGTCCTCTCATTCAAAATAACAAAACCAGTCACGGCTGCAGTGACTTTGAATGTCCAGAGGATCAGACTTAGCTTTTTTAGATTTTTCTACCTGGATTATTGAGCATGCATCAGGGTATTTTTAGAAATATTTTAGCCTGGTAATTTTATTTGCACTCAAAATAAATTATTAAATTGTGTAATAATTAACGTTCTACGCATATTTTAATCATTCAAAAACATGCATCCAATTAAATCCAGGTTCATTTCAGAGCGAGAAAAGCAAAGTGGGAGGGAGGAGTGAATCACCACGCTGGTAGGGGTGAAGGTAATGGGGTCGGCCTGCCCTGCCATGACGTGTCCCTTATTTATTTTTTGATAGTTTGGTAGTA
>JBBPBX010000239.1:46305-62835 GCA_038048925.1 Garcialebias charrua
TATACTCTGGCCACTCTGGCGGCAGCATTTTGGATTAACTAAATATGTTTTAAAGAAGTATTTGGACACCCAGATAACAAACCATTGCAATAGTCCAGTCTAGACGTGACAAATGCATGAACCAGTTTTTCTGCATCATATACTCATCTACATATATTAGATACTGTCTTAAAACGATAGATCTCAGACGCGACTGGTATCTTTAGCCGAGATAGCTGCTAATAAACCTTAGCCGAGAGGCCGGAGCAAACGCGTTTGCTATTTATGTAGTTTTAAATTATGTCTGCGCGATCAGGTAACATCTGTTATTTCTTTTTATTTGTCCCTCCTCTTTTAACAAAACGAGTGGTGTTCCCACATTTTTAATGAACTAAAACAACAAAGTTTGGACTGTCTTCAACTGTATTACTCGCATGTAAACAAACGGTGTTTCCGGTCAACCGGAAGTCGTGTGCACATTTCGCGCAAAGCATCATGGGACGTAGGAATACTGTGGATACAACACGGTGGAAGCAGTAAAGCAAAAAAATAACAAGTGACAGGAACTGGAGGAGTTTAAAGGTCCACTGACATGATTTTTCTACTATTCATAAAATTGCTCAAAATATATATATTTTATCATTTAAATATGTTCGTTTTTGCAAACAAAATGATAAATCACTTTAATTTTGCTTTAAAAGTGATTTTGAACTTCAAGCCGTGTTTAATCATGGGAAATCTGATTACACCCGAACGCACCATCTGTGATGTCACACCGGGCAGAGCTCTGGGCTTGTCACAGTGTGCAGGTATGAGCAGCTCGACATGAAGGTAAGTCTGATACAGCATCAGACCTAAATTAGATCCTGTTGTTTCTTGTTCCATCACCCAAACTATTTTCTGCTTCCCAAAATGAAGACAAATAGCTCAAATCTTCACATAGATTGATAAATTCGTCGGGTTTTAAATGGTCCGCTATTAAAGAGACCAGAGCCCTCTGCCCAGTGTTACATCACAGATGGTGCGTTCGTGTGTAATTGGATTTCCCATGATTAAACACGGCTTGAAGTTCAAAATCACTTTTAAAGCAAAATTAAAGTGATTTAGCATTTTGTTTGCAAAAATGAACATATTTAAATGATAAAAGACATATATTTTGAGCAATTTTATGAAAATTAAAAAATCATGTCAGTGGGTCTTTAACGTTACGTGCAGCCTGCAACATTTAAAACAGAGGAGGACGCTAGCTTGTTAGCTCCGCTTACACCACCACGAAGCAGCGTCACGAAGCAGCGTCACGAAGCAGCGTGTTAAAGACGGTACTTTTTTTTTTTTCATTCATTCAACCTTTATTTATACAGGCTAGCCTCGTTGAGTCACGGGGACTCATTTACAAGAGGGACCTGTCTCACTCACACCAAACAACCATCCACTCTCACACTCACACCTAGGGTCAATTTAGAGTCACCAATCAGCCTAACAAGCATGTTTTTTGGTCTGTGGGAGGAAACCGGAGTACCCGGAGGAAACCCACGCATGCACGGGGAGAACATGCAAACTCCACCCAGAAAGGCCCCGGACCGGGATTTGAACCGGCAACCTTCTCGCTGAGAGGCAGCAGCTCTACCAGTTGTGCCACCGTGCTGCCCAATTTGTACAAACTCACTCAAACCCATTTGTACAAACTCACCTCATACTGAGTGGCCAAATGCTTCTCTCTGCATGTTAGAAGTATTTCCGCCCTTTATTGTAGTCGACGCTTTGCATGTGTTGCAAGTAGACCTGGTTTAGTCTTCGCTTTTTCCTTGACGGCATGTTGATACAGCGCATGTCTGTGATGTCATCACGTAAATGCGTCACCACGTCGAGTCAGTAGAACGAGTCAGAAGAACGACTCAGAGAACCGATAAACTGAATCGTTAAGACAAGCAGCTTACAATTCCAGAGAATTGAACTATAAAGAACCGGTTCTTTAAAAGAACCGGTTCTCGATTCCCATCCCTTCCCCCCATGGAAAAAATTGACCAGCCGCCACTGTCTCAGACGGGAAAGTTTGAATATCAGATTTTTAAAAATGTTTCTCTTGTGGATTTTGTTCTGATTTAAAATCTATATTTATTTTAAATAAACTCTGGTTGTCCAGACTGTGGTGACTGTGTGTGTGTTTCTGTGTATTTATCTGTTGGGTTTGCAAAATGTCTCACACCACTGGACATATTTTAGTGAAACTTTCAACAATTATGAAATGAATCTACATCTACAAATAATTCACTTTGAAATCTTTCAAAATGGCCACCACAGCTGATCAATCCGAAAACAAAAGTGTCCAAGTCAGTTTTATAGATACTGGACTAAAAGTTGTGCTAACAGCTGACAGTGGCCCTTAACACAGAATACAAGCACTAATTGAACTTCTGTGCAAAAACTGCTATTAAAACTTTGCCACTACCTATATGAGCCAACTCTGTTTGTCTGTTAGCAAAATATCCCGTGAACCAATGAACGAAATAAAATGATTATTAAATTTTTCTAAAGTAATGATTGGATAAATATCTACAAGTGATGAACTTTTAGAGTACCTGTAATTCTAATTCAAAATCACTGTCCTTTAGAAACACAAAATGAAAAATAAATAAAAATGAGCTAAACTTTGAGGAAGCTCCTTCCTCCTCAGGAGTTCCCATGTCTTGAGAAGACTTGTCTAACATGATGTGGCTGCAGCTGGACCAAACCAGCTAGAACTCTGTCATCTCTCTTAAGATGGAAGGAAGTGGGCGACACACACTCATGTGAGGAACGTTAGGCCTTCGGTTTAGTTTGTTTATTTATTTACTCAGTAAAAAGTTGCAGTCAATTAATGTTTAGATGCTGAATGCTGCACCTTCTTCATGACGTATCCCTTTAAGCAAGGCGTCCCTGAATCCGTTTTAGGATATATTTTAAACTTTTATTATTTGTTTTTAAAGCTCTGAATGGCCTCGCTCCTACTTATATAACGGAGTTGTTAAGTTTCCCCGCCCGCTCCAGGTCTCTGAGGTCAGATAGCCAACTCTTGCTCTCTGTTCCACGGACAAAATATAAACGTTGGGGTGACCGTGCCTTTTCTGCGGCCGCACCTCGACTCTGGAATACACTCCCACTTGAGCTACGCCAGATTACTGAACTTGGCCCTTTTAAATCAAAGCTTAAGACTTTTTTATTCAAACTGGCTTTTAGTAATTAAATATGTGGTGACATTTCTGGTTTTATTTTTGCTTTTATGTTGTGTTTTTCTTGATTTTTAATCTGTCTTTTTAAGTACTGCACTGTTTTTTGTTAAGCACTTTGGTCACCACCACCGTGGTTGTGTAAAGTGCTATATAAATGAATAAATGAAATGAAATGAATGATTCTGTGATTTAAAAAAAGACGCCATGTATTTTGTTTTGTTTGGCGGTTTGCTTAAATTATTACAAATAATCGTTTCTACTTATCTAATTTGTTAATTTAGTATATTATATTTTTGTTGTCATTTTCAGTTAAGTGATGCCCCTCCACCCCCGTCTTTAAAAAGTCTTACAGATTGAATGAAACTGTTGAAACAGACAAATAACCATTTCTGCTCTGAACATGTTGGATAACTCTGTTGATAGTTTACATGTGTTGTTTATTTGATCACATTTAAATCCACGTGTTTTTGGTCTGTGTCTTTAAATTAAACATCAGATTTATAAAGCACACTATGCTACACTGAAAGTTTTATTTTTAAAGGTATTTTTTTTGTTTTTAAACAGCAAATGGTGCACATGATCAGTCACACGATTTTTAATTATATTTATTCCACTTAAAAATAGAATTATTGTGCCGTTTATATTAATTATGGTGTTTTTTATATAAACAATTAGATTCTGGGTTGTTTTGTGTGTATGTGTGGTTTTGGAAGAAAATTTTGACAAAATATTTGAATTTATTAAAATAAAAACTTCCAGTCTTGTCAGTTTTAAAACATTTGTGTTTACTTGTAAAAAAAAAAAAATTCCTTTATATCAAACATCAGTACTTGAAGTCAGCGATCAGATGTGAACCTCCTCTGCAACACTTTCATGTGGATTTGACATAAATCAGTTCCTGATTGAACGCCTATGAGTGTGACCTGAGCTGAGGGAGCAGCATCTCCAGCCAGCTGTTGACATCTGTTTCCCTCTGATGGACAAATTCAACAACTGCAGCACAGGCAGCTCCAGCTCTCAAGTCACTCTGAAAATACTCTCATTCATTCATGGATTTACTCCTTGAAGCAAAAAGTAATAACCGATGGTCCCCACAACAAAAATGAAGTTTGCAGCCACTAATTTTCACAATTAAAGTTTGTTTCTGATCATTTATTGTGCTGCAAACTCTTACAAACACGCATCCACTGAAGATGTTTACATTTAAACCAAAAGGCATTGTAACTTGGGCTATTGGTTCCATCGTATAGTGCTCTTTGCTACAATGAACAAACAAATAAAAACAAGCACTATGACCATACTCTAACACTGTCCATCTATCAATTCCTCATGTCTAGGCTGAATTCGTGTTCAGCTCTGCGGCCCCCTCAGTGTGGAAACACACAGACGGGTCTGAAACTTTTAAAGCTTTTGGTTTTGGAACTGGTTCAGTCCTGAAGGACAAGAGTCAGCGAGACCTTTGAACATTGTGTTTTTAACCATTGCTTGAGCCTTTTTAACTATTGCCTATTTGTTGTTTAATAACCTTAATGATTTTATGCTTTGCCCTGTGATGGACTGCAGACCTGTCCAGAAGCAGGTAAAGATAATGGATGGATTTTATTCTTCTGTTCTGGTAAAGTATAGCTCTCTTCTCTCACTACAAATCACAGTGGTCTCATTGTTCCACATTTTCCTAACAGAGCACTTCACTCTCAGACTGCAGGTTTACTTGTGGTTCCTAGAGTTTCCAGCAGCAGAATGGAGGAAGATCTTTCAGTTGTCAGGCTCCTCTCTTGTGGAACCAACTTCCAGTTTGTGTCCATGAGGCTGACACATTGTCCAGTTTGAACTTTCCTTTTTGATAAATCTTATAGTTAGGGTTGGCTTGGGTTTCCTGAGCTGTCCCTCAGCTGCTATAGGCTTAGACTGCTGGAGGACAAACTGAACACATTTCCTCACTCTGTTGCTGTCTTTACTTGTTCTACTCTTCCCGTTTGTGTTTGTAATTATTTATATCTTAACATGTTTTTTTGTCTATTCCAATAGAAAGTTCTCGTGGACCTGTCATTCTGTGTTTGTTTCTCCTTCCTGTTCCTCTCAAACCCAGCTGGTCAAAGCAGATGGCCACTCGTCCTGAGCCTGGTTCTGCTGGAGGTTCCTTCCTGTTAAAAGAGAGCTTTTTCTTTCCACTGTCTCCTTTGTGCTTGCTCAGGATGGGAGACTGTGATGAAGTGAAGGTTCCACGAGTCTGCTGGCTTCTTTACATGGATGACTTTACTAATTGGCATTTTATGTAGGTGGAAGTTTCTGTTCAGTGCCCGAGGTAACTTCTGTTGTGATTTGGCTCTAAAATAAACTGAGTTGAAATAGAAGTGAATTAGTTTCAGCATTCAAACCTCATGGATGTGAACGATGGGTCTGTAAAAAATATTTCGTCAAATTTTACAGCACTCTAGCAAAAATTACAAACAATTTTACTGTGATAAAAAATATCAGAGAACAAAACTCTTTCTTTTGTATAAAGTAAATGCAGATGATCCAAATAACGCCTATTCTTGACCATGACTGAAAACATGTCCAAAGATGACTTGATCAGGCAGCACTGGAGGATCCACCTCCGCAGGTGTGGAGATACAAATCAAGTAATCTACTTACAAAGAGCTCCTTTTGGTTTTGATACATCAATTTGATCATTGTTGCATCCACAAAAGATCCATATGAAGCCAGGTGTTTGGTACATTGTAACCTTGATGTTGCCTGCTATCAATAATGTTTCTTTCACCTGTGTTTGTAGAGTTGGTGTGTGCCTTCGTTTGTCCGAGGCATTAGCAATTCATGTATTGAATGAGAGGAATAATTTGAATAAAAATCAGAAATTGATCAATGTACATCTACAACTGATTACCTTTTGAAGTCAAACCCATTCAAGATGGCTACCACAGATAAACAACCTTAGCAAAGACAAAAAATGACTGACTCAACCAACTTACACACATTAAACTTGAACTGGGTGTGGTAGTGGCTGACAGTCAATCCCAACACATAGTCTGAGTGCCATCTGATCACTCAAGATCTATTTTTAAAACATTGTGTTGGATAAAAACATCCTGTACTGTATTCATCTTACTTACTCATAGAAGCCACACTCGAGGACACAAGAAAATATATAAACCAGTTTTACTTAGAAGGGCAGACCTTCACACACAGGTTTACACAGATGCATCAAAATTCTACATCATGGAGCCCGGTCATGAGAATCTTCCCCGGGCAGTGTGCGGGGATTGTTTTTATACACGCTTATCAGCTCTCACAGGTCACAGACAGTCACTGATGACCTCAGCCTCCTAGCTGTACATGCAGGAATGTGCAAGTGACATATTGTATAGAGTTTTGACTTGTTTTAATGTATCTGCACTGTAACATATCAGTGGTTACATGCTTCAAATAATCAGCTGGTTTACAATCACAAATACATTGTAACATTGGTCCAGCATTTCTTCTCCTTTTTTGTAGCAGCTGCAGTGCAGAATACACATCTGCTTCTGTAAAAATACAGTAAGACAGATGCAATTATTACTTTATAATGCTTTTACTTTACTATACTTTTAACATTTACTGTTGCTGTTGATATTATTGACACTTTAGCAGCAATGAGATTTCAAAGATAATGCTGAAAAGGTTTTTGGAGGCAAGATGATTACACAGCAAATTACAAGTAAAAAGTTATGACTTATTTATAAATGCATTTCAAAAGAATAGTGGGCGCAAACACAAGATTAAAAGTCAGTGTGCAAGCTGGATGCAACATGTCTGCCCAACTGGAATACTCTTATTTTAGGTGCCTTTTTGCATCTCTTCATCATATTTTCCGTTTGTGAATCAAATTTTCCCGTAACCAAGAATATGGTTGGTTCTTCATGGTCCATGTCTATATGAATGTTGGTCCATATCTATATGAATGTTACTGCTCTTGATCAGCTCAGAGTTTCACTCTTTCAAGCCAACCTGCAACAACTGGCTCCTCCAGTAAAGTCATAGTTTGTACCTTAGCCTTGTACTGTTGAGGACATAAAAATTGCTCACACACTATGTTGGCTGCTACAGGAGCTAGCTTAGTAGCAACTGTTAATAAATGTCTGAGACACCAACTGAAAGCCAGGAACTAAAAACTGTCTTAATGTTAAGACTAAATTCTCAGCTTGTGTAAAGCTGGAACAGATTTGACACCTACAGAGCAGACATGAGAGGTGCAGATCTCACCACTGATCTTTGAAAACCAGCACAATGAAGACAAATCACTTCTTTAAATTGCAGCATGATGGCTTCATGGTTAGCACTGTTGCCTCACAGCATAAAGGTCATAGGTTCAATCCCCAGTGGGACCTGGGGTCTTTCTGCTGGTGTTTGCGTGGGTTTTTACGGAAGAGCATTGCTACGGAAGAGCATTGCATTCACCAAATACATTTTTTTTTTGACTCAGGATCTCATAATGATATAGTATCTCATAATTATGACATCTTATCTCATAATTATGAGATCTTATCTCATAATTATGACATCTTATCTCATAATTATGACATCTTATCTCATAATTATGACATCTTATCTCATAATTATGACATCTTATCTCATAATTATGACATCTTATCTCATAATTATGACATCTTATCTCATAATTATGACATCTTATCTCATAATTATGACATCTTATCTCATAATTATGACATCTTATCTCATAATTATGACATCTTATCTCATAATTATGACATCTTATCTCATAATTATGACATCTTATCTCATAATTATGAGATCTTATCTCATAATTATGAGATCTTATCTCATAATTATGACATCTTCTCATAATTATGACATCTTATCTCATAATTATGAGTTAGTATCTCATAATTATGAGATACTAACTCATAATTATGAGATACTAACTCATAATTATGACATCTCATCTCATAATTATGAGATAGTATCTCATAATTGTTAGGCCATGCCAAACATGAAAGATTTGAATGTACACCTCAGAAACACTTTTGCTTTCGCCCAGAAAAACCTGGAAAAATCCGCTGAAGGACGCAAGGCGTACTATGACCAGAAGGCCTCTCACAATGAACTCCAAGTGGGAGACAGAGTCTGGTACTATACGTTCGCCCCAGCAACCGGGAAAGGAGGGTCCGAGACCGGAACTCTCGCCCGCAAACTAATGCCCAGGTGGACTGGACCTCATCTGATAACAGACAAAGTGTCCTCAGTCGTCTACGAAATCAAAATCAGCAAAGGCCGCAAAGAGCCAATTGCTAAATGGGTACATCGAAATCAGATCAAACCTTACAAGGCGTTCAATGACTCCACAAAAGACAAAGATCTCACAAACTCACCGACTTCATGGGATAATAAGGTCGTCCAAACACAAGTTAGTAAATAAACTAATCAGGTTTAAACTACCGTACTTTCCCACCCTATAAGTCGCATTGTCCAATTTGAACTTAGAAACGCTAAGCCTAAAACCCACAACAAAAACTAACCTTAACAACCGTTTAAATCCACGAGATTTAATTTGACCTCGGTCATAAAGTTGAGACCTGTTTTTCTTGTGTGTTGCACTTTGGAATCTGACGACAAGAGTGTGTCGAAGCAGTGAAACGTTGTTTCCTTGTTGTTTAGTCATTACTGTTGTCATTAGTTGAGATATTGTTTGGTTCTGAACACTCCCAGCCAAAAAGGTTTTGTATTAACATTGGTTAATGAATGATATGGATTTAACTATGCCAACATGCAGTTCGTTTTGTTAAATCTCAATCGTCGAAGAGTCAATGTAGTTTAAAGCTACTCAAGGTACAATAAACTACACTGGTCTCATAATTTCTAAATTGAACCGATTCGATCGTTTCTATTCTAGATTATCTATTCATTTTGATGAGTCTCGCCATAGACTTCAAAATTTATTAGGAATACCAAATCCTACGTCGTTCGTCTAAAAGACAACAGACATTTAGATCAAACTATATTTCATTTTTATTTTAGTTTAACCTAAACTAAGTAATGAATGGAGGAATAGTTTGGAATTAGAGGCCTTCGTTACAGAAGCCCTCCAAAATTTTATAGGTACAGATCCCTATATCTAATTTTACAGAATTGATCCACCCCTTAATTGGTAATTGTAGCTGATCTAAACCATGATAGCTTACATACCAGGTGCATATAGGTAAGGCTTAATGTAAAATCCCAATCATAAGCCCACCTTAAAAAACCACATAATTGCATGACACATAGAACCAGAGTGGCACTGACTGGAAACCAACCAGCCAACAACCTTCGATGTGGGGACCTGCAGCTCCAACGCTTGGTCTTCAACCTTCATCCAAGGGTCGCCTCCTCTGCGTCAATCGAGGGATCCCCTCTACATGCTGATTATGAAAACAATTGTTGCTGATCAATCAACAAAACTAATCGTTGTGGAATTACTGCTGTGGAATTACCGCTGTGGATTATAAGACTTTGTTTCCAAAGGATCACAGACTTTGTTTTCCAAGAGTTAACAGACTTTGTTTTCCGAAGGATTAAAAGCTTTTCGCAATGGGATTACCTCCGAACAGTATGGAATTTCCAAAAACTTTATGGGATTATAATTTTTGATTTTTCTTTTCCACTTGCTGGATTACTTCAAGATCAAAGACAGTTCAAGGTTTCCTTTCGTGTTGGACCCCATCCCCAAGGACTGGCGATGGCTTCCAAAAGGGGGGAGATGTAATGGACCTACCCAGGGTCAAATTAAGGTTTTTGAACTGTCCAGTGATGACCTTTACTGACCACTCAGTAAAGCAAGACATTTACTACATAATCATTCATTTAGCTATAATCTGATAAATATAGTCACCAAAAGAGACTATTTCTATCTTTGATTTTATTCTAATGTGATCAAAAGAATAACTTTTGTCATTTTCATGATGTGTGCTTTTTAAGCTGTGTTATTCTGTGAGAGTTAAACTGTGTCCACTGCTGTGTTAAAGGGAAATATCGGGTCACAGAGACCCGACTGTTTTGTTTAGAAATAAGAAGACAGTTTAATCAGTTGTTTTTCATGAACAAGGCTCCAGCTTTCTCTGTCTGTTCCTAAACATTTCCCTCTGCTCTGGCTTTAACCTTGGGTATGATAAGGCAAGTGAACTCCTCTCTGTGTTCCTGTCTTTTTAAGTTCTAACTGTGCGGAAACGCTTCAGTCTTTGAATGGACAGAGAGTTTGAATGGACGGAGACCTGAAAGCTCTCTGCCTTGCAGCTGGTCAAGCTTGGTCAAGAGCCAAAGACTAACTTGTCAGCTAGAACTGATGGACGCCTCCATCCAGTTCCCCGAGCAAAAGCTCCAAAGTTCTTAATGAACTTTCTTTGAGAAACATCTCGTCTTGAAGTCAGCCAGAAGCTGCCACATGTTTCTGACGGCTGACGCGGATCCGAGGAGACGTTGGAAGTAAACGACCAGTTCAGACGTACGAGGGCCGGAAGGACTCTGTGCACCTGGGAGGCTGGCAATATCTTTATCAGACGCATCGTCAAAAGGTAAAGAGCGGTTTACAAACGTACCTGGGATTTAGCCGAAGTCGGATGGAAAGTGTCATCTCTGGTTACACTCGAGATAAATAACTTAATCTCTCCAACCTCTTATTCCTCCTACTCTTTCCCCTCTCTATCTAAGCTGGAAACTATATTTTTTAAGTTAAAGTGCCCCTCAGACTAAATATGTGTAACATCTAGTATTTATGTCTGTTGTGTTAAATCAAGTGTGCTGACGTTTTAATTTGAAAGAAAGTGAAATCATGTCAATCAAGTGTAATGGTGTTAATTTAGTTGATTTATTTTAAATAAATGATAGTGTCTCTTTGACATATCAAACTAAGTTAACGTCTTTGTCACTTAATGGCTCTGTTTATTTATCCATCATAAAGATCACAGAAATATTGGGTAAACTGAAAAAGAACAGAATCCGTGAATTTACTATTCAATCTGAATAAGTAGATTAATTAAGAATAAAGAGGTCAGTATTAATATTGACCTCCTCATTAATTCTTACATAATTATGACATCTTATCTCATAATTATGAGATACTATCTCATAATTATGAGATAAATTAGAAAGAGTCATTGTTGAGCTACACTACAGGAAAAGTGGACAATGACTGCACTATCTGATTTGATATGTTTTTATTTCCTCTTATGCATGAGACACTGGGAAATACTGAGTTTACTTAATGAGGATGGCTATATTATTAGTATGTCGACACTGTGCAAGTATCTTAAGTTGAGGCGAAAAGCCACTCTGACCTGCTGGAAGTAGCTCTCTTATGCTGTATTCAGCTCAGTCTTATAAATAGCACCCTCTCACAGTGGATCAACCAGGGTCCTCGTGCTAATAGAAGTATAATAACACTAAAATATGTCTATCTTTTAAGTAATTTTGTTCATTGTAGTATAAAGTGGTACCACAACTGTGTTATTCTGACTTTTTTTACTAGTATTTATGCCATTTCAATTATCTTTATTAACATTTTTAAATTGTAAACTTGTCAGAAAAAAAAAACTGAAGAAATGTTGCAGTTAATTTATCAGTGTTTCTTTGCAACCTCTACAGAAAAATAAATGTAAATGCTGATTTGTGTTCTCTTTATACTGTTTTTTTTTCATTCAACCTTTATTTAGACAGGTACCTCTCTCTCTCCTCTACTCCTATCGCCTTCTTTCTCTTTTAACTCTTCATCCACTTTTCTAGCTTTGTTTTCTACTTTGTCTTTTCATCCCCTTGTCCATTACATTTTAAACAAACCCAAAGCAAATTCTAATAAAGTTTTATTTATATATCAAGTGGAGCATTGAGGCCAGCCATAATGCTCAGCTTGTGAAAGTAAATCTGTTGGGCATCACCTCAACACTCAGACAATAATTCTGAGTGCCACAATGCGACAGGACACACACACACACAACACACACACATGCATGCACGCACGCACGCGCGCACACACACGCACGCACGCACGCACGCACGCACGCACGCACGACGCGCGCGCGCGCACACACACACACACACACACACACACACACACACACACACAAAGAAAGAAAGTCATTCTTCCTACTATAGAACTTATTTTAAGATGGCAGCAACCCAGTTTGGTCCAAGCTGTGTATGACCTAGCTGTTATTGCCATTGATTTTGGTCAACTTAAACTTTATTTGTCAAAAATGAGTTTGTTCAAAATGTAAGATATTGTTTATATCATTTATACAGAACCCCATTTTAAAATGCTGCAATATCCTTTTGAACAGTAACTATTAAAGCCTCAAGTAAATTGTGATTAGAATAATTTGGAAAACACTGAAAGAATCACAGTCCTCTTTTATTTTACCGAGAATATAAAATCGAAACGGCAACATTTATTTGAACGTAACTCCTGCAGCAGCTGATTGAACCAGGATCTGGGCAGTTCAAGTCCAGGAGAGTTTGATGGAGTTGCTGAGCTTCTCCTGATACCTGGACTATTGAGAATGAACTTTCTTCTCCTGAGCAGTTTTAGCTGTTTGGAACATTAGCAAGATCCTACTGAGGTCAGGGACTGCCTCTGCTGCAGACGAGTCTGCTTGGTCTGCAACAATTTTGTGGTACAGTTCATAAAAAATACTGAAATAAACATGTAGTTACATTATTTTACAGTAAAACACTGGATTAGAAATGTTTGATATTCAAATTTGAACCTAAATATACCTCAGTTTTGTCTTTTTGTTTTGTTCCACTGATGATGTTGGATTAGACGGTGGTGAAGGTGAAGCGAGTGATGTGATGGTATTCCTCACCAGGATGCAGGAGACAGTCTGGAAAGGAAGGCTATAAACAAGATACACATGCACAAAAAGTGTGTTGAATTAGTTTTTTGAAGCTGAAGTTAAGTTTTGGACAGGGAATATTGGGGAAGTATCGTTAGGTTAAGTTTTGGGGCTGGGATGCCTAAAGTGAATACAGAGTAGAAGTTGGTTGATCATTTACACACTTATCAATGGTCTGCATTAGAACCTGATTGGATTCAGACAATCCTACTTCTTTTGTCAGTATCTTCCATGCATTAGCCTTTTGACTGATAATTTCTCATAATACTACATACCTGGTTGACAGCATCAGGCCAGTTCTGTGTCTCCAGGCAGAAAGCGCTGTGCTTCAAATATCTAAAACCACCCTTTCCTGCTATAGAACCATCCAGGAAATTGGCAGTGTAGAACTGGATTCCTGGTTGGCTCGTAGAAACCTCCAGAACACGTCCACTGGATGGGTGACAGACCCTAGAACGAACCGGTGTTATTCCAGTCTCAACTACATTCATCTGTTCTATTTGTGTGACGTATTATTGATGTGGGTGAGGAAATGTCATGCAGGAACCTGGCAGCGTGTCTTTCTGTCCACTCTTCTCTGGGTGAAGACAGACAGAAGTTGTGGTCAAACCCTTTACCAGGAACTTCCTTCAGTCGAGCACCAATCAGGACTCGTTTTCGAAGATCGAAAGGTGTGCCTTCCACAGCCCTGATCTCTCCTGTGAAGAGTTTGGGCAACAGATTACACACCAGCTCTACATCTCAGACATATTTCAATATGGACACATCATTCAAAGTTTAAAAAAGTCACAGAGTTGGACTTTAACTGACTGAACTGGGATTTGGAACTCTAATGGTTTGCACAATCAAATAATAAGTTTGACAGAGATGAAACACTAACATATGAGCTGTCTTGAGACTTTTCATAACTGTGTTAAAACTTTTCCCATTTCTATAGTCTTAAAACGTCATATAGGTTGATACGTTCAAATGTAGACAATCCTTCCAATTAGTGTCATTCACTGCATTAAAAATGACATTTTTTCTCCACAGAAGACAGTGTGCACATCCAAACCCTCATTTTATCTGAGCTTAGAATTTTCTGTGCACAACTGGGTGAAGGGGATTCTCAGCTTGTCATGTCTCCTACAGAAAGCACGTTAGACTTGTAAAAATCATCATGTGTGATAATGAGATGCATCTGGGAGATTTCACCAGAGGTTTTTACCTGTAGGAATGGATGTCTCATCAACTGGCAGATAAGACTGTGCACAGATGGACACTTCATGATCATAGACATCTGCTGCTCCCTTGAGCCAAACAAAGAGATACAGATGAAGATCCTTTGAACTTCCACATTGTAAAGCAACAAAATGGAAAGAATAGCAGCAGGCTGAATAACATCATCTGTTGTGTTGGAGTCATGTCAGAGTCTATGAACATCAGCACATGCTTGTGAAACAAGTTACCGGTAGTCATCTTCCATTTAAAAAATGAGAAATATCACATATTCTACTGATGTCATCTCTGCAGCATCAAAATATCTCTGGGTTTGTTTACATATCCTTCCTTTTTCAACAAGAAGTATATTTAGCAACTTTAAAGGTTCAGTATGCAGTTTCTGTAGAACTGCAGCACTTAGAAATATTTTCAACAGGCAAAGCATTCTGATCCCTCCCCCTCAGAGCCATATGTGGCTCTGCCCCCTTGTGGTCTGTTGAATTTCAAATTCAAGCTCTGTTTTTATTGGCTGATTCAAATTCAAGCTCTGTTTTTATTGGCTGGTTACAAACTCTGTTTTTATTGGCTGGAAAATGGCGGGTCACCTTTTCTTTTTAGAAATGCTTATTTACCACCTGGAGAAGCAAGGGGACAATATTTTTTTTATTTTTTTTCAGAGATTACCTGGCTAACATCAGTCTGTCAGGAGGTAGGGACAGAGTGAAGAAATATGTTTATAAAAAAAGCTACATACTGAAGCTTTAACAACCACGAAATCAGAAGATCTACTCGAGTTAGACTTCATTTGTTACCTATCCCTTCGAAAAGAAAATTTAAGAAGCTTTGATGTTTGAGTTTGAAGCTTTTAGAAACTGGACTGTGCGAGTGCAAGCATTAATCTGCATTCAGTGTGACTGAGGATCACTAGATCACTTATACTGTTGTGATCTAATGTGATCACAGTGGCACAGTTGGTAATTTGTTGAACTGTCACCTCTCAGTGAGGAGGTGGGTGCCAATCTAGGTGGAGTTTTCATGTTCTCTCCATGCATGTATGAGTTTTCTCCAGATACTCCAGTTTCCTCCCACAGACAAAAAACATGCATGTTGGACTGACTGGTAACTCTAAATTGTCTCTAGGTGAGAGTGAGAGAGTGAATGATTGTCTATGTGTCCCCGTGATGGACTGGAGACCTGTCCAGGATGTCCCCTGTCTCTTGCATAGTGACTGCTGGACATGGGCACCAGTGAGCCTCATGACCCGAAAAGGAAGAAAAGGCTAAAGATAATGGACGGACGGACTGATAATCATACAGTTAGTCTTTTCTTTGCATTTTATTACAATTGTGATCATCTTTCGTCAACATTTTCTGAACATAGCTTAGTTGTGTTAAACAATCATGCAGATGATCAGGAGCCATTACCTGCCCAGACAGGTTGAAGTAGGAGTGGTTGGTGAGGTTGATGGGGGTGGTTTTGGTCGACCGGGCTCGGTATTCAGCCGTCAGTGTTTCCCCCTGGTCAAAATGTCCAAGTCTTCCTTAATTCACATTTGTAAAAATCCATTAAATCAACAACAAATGATGACTTGCCCTTAGGACTGTATACAGTAGTCCCTCGCTACTTCGCGGTTCGTTTATCGCAGACTCGCTCTATCACGGTTTTTCAAAATAAGACTGGACATGACACACAATTGGCTGCTGCATGATCGGCATGGATTTTTTATTTAAAATAAATCATTTTAAATTAATTAGCCCCTGTTGCATCTTTGTGCAGCCCAAACTTCAGGATAAACTTCCTGCTGAAGCTGATCAGCTGTTCTGCATGCAGAGCGGAGAAGTGGGCGTGGCCAAGTGCGCTTGCAGGTGGCAAAGAGCAGAGTAGGCAGGGAGCTGAAATCATGACATTCTGTGCTTTTTTAGAGTTTAGAAACATTGTTTAGAATATTGCAAGAGTGTGGGAAGGGTTTAAAACACCTTTACAACACACACACATTATTACATATACAGTATATATATACAGTATATATATATATATATATATATATATATATATATATATATAATAATAATAATAATAATGTCTATTCCTGTCATCTGCGTATGTTTCCCATACACAGACGAAATTCGTCTCTGCATTTAACCCAACCACCTACCAGGTGGTGCAGTGAGCAGCCCGAAAGCGCCCGGGGAGCTGGAGAAATAGGTGTGCACTCATAGACACCCCAAGCTGGGTAGTGGCCGGGGCGCGAACCCGCGACCTTCGGATCCGTAGTCAAA
>JBBPBX010000239.1:62907-102361 GCA_038048925.1 Garcialebias charrua
TATATATATATATAAATATATACATACATACACACACATATAATTAAAATAAACTACTGCTTACTACTTGTACTACTATTCCTACTTTGCAATTTTTCACTTATCGCGGGTCTTCAGGGAACAGATCCCCACAATAAACGAGGGACTACTGTACATGTTTGTTGTTCTTCTATCATTGTGTTGTGTGACTTGAAGCAGCTGACAACTTGTGAATTTCCTTTAGGATAATAAAGTCTTAGCTTTTATCTTAAATGAGATTTTCATTAATGAAAAGTGCGTTATAAATTGAATTCATTATTATTATTATTATTATTAATTCACAATACTTACGGTAACACTTAATTCATAATAATTTAGAAACATTAAAAAAAATTACTTCAGACTTCCCACAAAACAAGAATTAAAAAACAAATCAGATATTTTAAATAAAATCTGGAACTTCTTCATTCTAAATTATTTGGGTTCTTTGGTCGCAGGGTTCAGTGTTGACCAAATAAAAGTACACAACTCATTGAAAGATAGAATCTCACTGGGTTGTGAATACGAGGGAGTCTCAAAAATGTCTTGTAACATGAAAAGAAATCTGTGTAATAAACCTTTTCTGAAAATATTAAGTCATCAGGGGTGTCTCAAACCTGTCTCCAGAGCTAAAAAGTACACAGGTAAATTTAATTTATACAAAACTGCTTCAAATCTGCCTGTCATTTCAAAACAAATCTAGTAGATGAAATCATAAATTTGGGGGAAGATGCTTGACTACTGTTTACATTTACATTTACACTACTTTTTATATCCACACTACTGCTGATATATTCTTTTTACTAGCCTTATTGCATATGCCACTTTACCTCTATACCAATATCAACTACCTCATACATATACGGTGTACATAAACTTCATATGCTGCTTTGTCACTCTTTTACAAATGTCAATGCCAGAACCTGAAAGTTATGCACCATAACTCATGTTCCCTGAAGGAAGGGAACGAGGTGCAACATACTTGCTATGGGAATTGCGCCCCGCGCGATTACCTGAAGGAATATACTCACGCCTTTACGGCTAGGGCGTCACCGCCGCGCCAGAGGCCCCGCCCTCTGGGTACTTAAGCGGCTGACGCCCATCCATCTTTCTCCAAAATTGCACTTCACCGAGCTTTCAGCATTGAAAAGGGCCAGATATGTTGCACCTCGTTCCCTTCCTTCAGGGAACATGAGTTATGGTGCATAACTTTCAGTTCCCTTTCAGTCTGGTCTCTCGGTGCAACATACTTGCTATGGGAACGTAATCCATTCACGCCCTTGAAATGCTCAGCAAAGTGCATGTGAGAACATCCGTCCTAAAAGACAGGCAGCTCCCAGCTGCTTTCTGCAGGGAATGTAGAAAGCACATGCTAAGAGGAAAAAATGCAGAATGTAAAGAACATCAATGTGATGTTTCCACTGGGCATATATATATACAACACCAACTAGAGACAGCCTAAGCGTGCTCCATCAGTGTGAATACTCATCATCTCCTTTTCCCATTGGAGCATCCTGAGAAACAGGAGGAAAAATGGACCCACCACGTCACAAGAAATTGGGTGACAAATGTGGAGGTAGAAAACCCAGGCCAAGCACAGGGTAACCTCCCCGGTCCTTACTAGAAAACCTTTGTGAATGTTGTTGTTGTTTGTTTCGGGACAAAGCAACCAAAGCCTTAGGTTCTCAGCCAGATCCCTTCAGAGGCCAGGCTGAAAGTTGCCATAACTCTGGACGTGGGTGTAGAAGCTGTCCACGCGCCTGAGTCAACAGGTCCCTGTGAGAAGGCAATTGCCATGGTATCCCTGATAACATTGATATCAGCTCCGGGAACCACGTTTTCTGTGGCCATCTGGGGGCTATGAGAATCAAGGAGAGAGCTCCCTGGCGTACCCGTTCCAGTGTTGCCCCGATCAGAGGGACAGGTGGAAAGGCATAATAGAGCACCCCTGCAGGCCAATCATGTGCCAGAGCATCCATACCCAATGGAGCGTCTGATTCCCTCAAGGAGAAGTAGAGGTCACAGTGTGAGCTAGCCTTGCAAGCGAACAGGTCCACAGAGGCTCTCCCAAACCGTGACCAGACCTGTTCCACAATCCGTGGGTTCAGGCTCCATTCTGACGCCAAAAGAGGTCCTCTAGAGAGGGCGTCTGCTCCATAATTTAGTTCACCAGGGACATGAGTCGCCCTAAGTGACAAGATTCTTGGAGCACACCATGTGAGCATCCTCTGCGCCAGTCCGAGGAGGGCCTGGGACCTTGTCCCTCCCTCTCTGTTGATGAAGGACACTGTGGTCCTGTTATCTGATTTCACCAGGATATGTTGTCCAGCAATCAGACCTTTGTTGAAGAAGTATTTTAATGACAGGAATACGGCCAGCAACTCCAGGAAGTTGATATGTAATCTCGCTTCCTGCTCATTCCAAAGGCCGCGGGCAGTCTGATTTCTACAGATCGCCCCCATCCTGTTTTTGAGGTGTCCGTCGTGATGACCACACGAGATGAAACCCTTCCCAGTGAGACCCCTTCCGTGAAAAGTGACGGATGTCTCCAAGGTTCCAGGGCCTCCAGGCACTCTGAATCTATCCTAACCTTTCCTGCTTGATTAGGCAAGTCAGGTTGTATTCGTTGGTTTAGCCATACTTGTATGGGCCGCATTTTCAGTAATGCGTGTGGCACACAGGGAATGGCTGCTGCCAAGAGGCCTAAAAGGCGTTGGCAGGTTTTCACAGGGACCCGTGGGTCCAGTTTAAATCTTTCCAGGCAACGGCGAATGGAGGAAACTTGTTCCTTCGAGAGCCATGCTCTGTACCGGACAGTGTTGATCTGTACTCCCAAAAATACGGTAACCCGTGATGGAGTCAAATCGCTTTTTTGTAGGTTTATGACAAAACCGAGAGACTCCAGGTGAGAAATCACCTTATAGGAGTGTGACTGGGCCTGCTTTCTGCTTTCAGCCAGAATCAGCAGGTCATCCAAGTAATTCATGACCCTGAGTCCTTGATTCCTAAGAGGGGTCAGGGCTGCATCCAGACATTTAGTAAATGTACGCGGAGCAGTCTTTAAACCGAAGGGTAAAGCTTTGAATTCATAAGCGTTTCCCTCGAAGGCAAAGCGGAGGAACTTTCTGTGTTTCCTCCATACGCCTATATGAAAATAGGCATCTTTTAAATCCACTGTACACGCGTAGTCTCCAGGTCTCACAGACTGGAGAACTTGCCGCAGTGTAAGCATCTTGAACTTAAATGTTTTAATCCTCTTGTTGAGAGTCCTGAGATCCAGAATCGGTCTCAGGGAATGATCCTTTTTGGGCACCAGGAAGTACTTGCTATAGTGACCAGAGCGTAGCTTGCGTCCCGAGACCAAACTAATCACTCCCTTTTGCAACACCATCGAGACTTCCTCCCTCAGCACGTGTGCACGTGTAGGGTTGATCTTAGATTGCAGTACCCCTGTGAAGCAGGGTGGTCTTTTTGAGAACTGCAACTTGAGCCCGTGACATATCGTTGTCATGACCCAATCATTTGGTAGACACGACTTCCAGGCCTGCGCATGCGCACTGAGCCTGGAGGGCATGTTGAATTGCTGCTGGCCGTGTTGTAGCGCCGAAGGGGTGACCTTTGACCCCTCTCGCGCTCTTTCGAGCAGGTTGGTCGGCCCGAAAGAAGATATAGCGAGATCTGACCGTCTCTGGCAGAGCTCGTGTATCTCGCTGCGGTTCATAGTTTGACCACATCGTCTATTTATAAAAATGGGACTCGAGTCAAGAACCAGGGTAGTCTGTGCTTTGGTACTTTTATTTTTGTACATGTCTGAAACAGTGTTTGTTTTGTTTACACATGCAATAGGCGAGTCATGTTTGGTGCGCGCACACATGCCACTCGCTCCTCGTAGTTTTTTACAAGGGGAGACTGGGCTCAAGAAGTTAGGTTCCCATACCACGTGGGCGGGCAAACCTGTAAAATTATCAGTTCGTCCTGTTTCATCAGGTCCGAGTCTGCTTTCCACATGGGGTCACTGAAGAGGTCCTCGGCCGGTACTGGAAAGTTTCACCGTCACCAGCGGGTCTCTTCCGTGGGAGGCCACGCGTGTCTCCCTTTGGGGGTGCAAAGTTTTTTCTCGGCAACCCCTCGCGGAGGGCTTCCGCCTGTTTGTGTCTTTGTTCCAGCCTGGCCTGGACGCGTTCCAGGGCTCCCCCAAAGAGTCCTGTCGGCTTGATCGGGTGCTGGAGGAAAGTGGACCTCTGGTTTTCCGGGAGGTCCGACAATGTTAGCCAAAGATGGTGCTGGGCGACAACTATTTCCGCCATTGCTTTGCCTTGGAAGATGGCTATTGTTCCCATCATGCGGAGCACGAGGTCAGAGGCACGGCGGGCCTCCTCCATGGCCTCCGTTGCGGCCTGCTCATCTTTTGTTACCTGGATATCTTGCAGTTTTTCTGCCAGGTACGCCTGCACCATGGTCGATGCATTCATTGCGCGAGCCGCGAGGCCCTGAGCCTTGTAGCACTTCTCGAGTTGTTTCTCCGAAGCGCGGCAGGCCCTGCTGGGTAGCGCTGGTTTCGTCCCCGTGGCTGTGGGGGCCAGGTGAGCCGCCAGAGTCTCCTCTATCAGGGGTGCGTTGGCGAGGCCCGCTGTCTCCATTCCCGCGACATCAAGGAGTCGGGATAATGGCAGCATGATGGAAGCTACGGGTTCCGCTCAGGAGCGTTTGAGCTCCATGAGGAAGTCCGGAAAAATGGGCATTTTCTACAACGTTGTCGGCTGCTTCACGTAGAAGTAGCTTCCCGCTAGCCTCGTAGCCTGTTGGCGAGGCGTGGGGTCTGGCCACGTGACCTGCAGGGCATCCGCCGCCCTATGCCACAGGTTGAACAGAGCAGGTACAGACAAGTCCGATTCCGGAAGGATTTGCGCCAGGTTCTGGGAGGAATCCACAGTTTCTCCTTTGTGACCATATTCGGCGTCTTGGTCGGACACTTCGGGCGTCGAGTCCTCGACGACAACTGAAGAGTCCGACATGTTGTCCTCTCCGACTCGACCGTTGCATTCCAGGTCCACGTTTTCGAGCTCCGGTTCAGGAGCGAGCACTTTAGTGCGACGTGCGACCTTCAGCGCCGCGTTCCTAGCCATGGATTTGGCCAACGCGTCAGCACGTCGTTTCCTCACTATAGCCGACATTCGACGGCAGTGGGAGCAGGAGTCGGGGAATTCTAGCGCTTTCCTCGCGTGCAGAATCCCTAGGCAGACAGGACAGGCCTCGTGGGTGTCCGTCGCCGAGAGGGAGTAGCCGCATCCGCTGGAGCATGGGCGCGAGCGAGGACTCGTCGTCCTGGTTTTCCTCCTCCTTGTCCTCCGTTTTCCCTTCTCGGGAGCCATGTCCGGCAAGAAGCGTCGAAGTTGTTCCTAGTTTTCTTTTGTTCGAAGCCGTCTTCTCCGTCGTCTTGCTTTCGCTGGTTAGCCTGCTAATGATTAGCAGGAGGTTGTGACGCAGTTAGCGCCATCAAGCAAAGCAGCTGCGGAAAAGAAGAAAACTTCGAGGTAAGTAGAAAAACGCTGGACTAGCTTTCGCCAGCCCAGCAATACGCAGGAAAATTTCTCTGTACGCTCAGTGTAGGGAGCAAGCTCACCTCAGTCGAGCGATGCGACAACAGAGAAGTCCCACGAAGTTCAGCGAGGTGAAGGGCAAAAAAGAGAAAGATGGACGGGCGCAAGCCGCTTAAGTACCCAGAGGGCGGGGCCTCTGGCGCGGAGGTGACGCCCTAGCCGTAAAGGTGTGAGTATATTCCTTCAGGTAATCGCGCGGGGGCGCAATTCCCATAGCAAGTATGTTGCACCGAGAGACCAGACTGAAAGGGAACTTCATTTTATTTTATAGATATACTTTTTATACTTTTATACTACTATGCAAAAACTCAGGACAGTATTACACTTTTATTATTTCATTTTATGCTTATGTTTATTAAATGTTTTAGTGTTGGTGTAACTTTTCATACTTTTATACTACTATGCAAAAACTCAGGACAGTATTACACTTTTATTATTTCATTTTATGCTTATGTTTATTAAATGTTTTAGTGTTTAAATGGTTACTGTTGCACCGAGGGACTGAGAGAAATGCAATTTCAATCCTGTGTATGTCCTGTACATATTGCAGTTTTGACAATAAAGTTGACTTTGACTTTGAAGGTGGGTACAAAATGAGCACTCAGTGAATCGGCTGCGGACAATTTATTTTCTCTAAATGAGCCAAGTTAGAGTTGCCAATCAGTCTCCAACGGTCACAGCCCAGTGAGATACTGCCTAAAGCAAAACTTTTGGTACAATTAGTAAACAGTAAAATAGGATAATTTAAACGAGATATAATTAGAAGGTAAATAAAGTTTGGGATGCAGAGCTCTAAAGTGAGAATTTGTTCATATTTATAGGGAGGCAGAACATCTGCTTTCCTGGCTTTAAGTATGTTTGCAATCATTATCAAATTAGGTTGATATTTTTTAAATTCAGAATTTTACATTGAAATAATGACTAAATTTTCCAAACATCTTCAGCTCAGTTGAACTCACACCAACAGAGTCTGCGCTGGATGTTAATGTGTTCATCTACATAAAGAGTAACCGTCTGTGGGTGAAAAGTGTGCCGTTTACCATTACTTTATTTACAAAAAGTGAAACAAAAGTTAACTTGTATAAATTAAATCAATCAGTTTGACCCACTGACTTCAGTCAAATCAGAAATTAGCTGAAGGTTAATTGTCTTGAACCATGATTCAAACAGTAACTAAATCTAAAAAGTTAAAGACCGTGTAAAGTGAAATTAAATGTGTGTTTTTAGTTTGTCACATGGCATAAATATGTGTTATTAATCACCCATTTAAATCTGACTGATTAAAAACATTGTTTACCTTATAAAATTAAGTCTCAAAAATCATGAAAAAACCTTATTTTCTCTTGGTCTGGAACGCTAGGGGCGTGTCAGTGCGTGGGCGTGGTTTCAGGCAGCTGCGCTGGTCCTGCTCGTGTCCCACAGTGGAGAGGCACTGAGGCAGACAGCAGAGCCAGTAAACCTGCTCTGTTTTTATCCGAGTTCTGTCTGTAACAGCAGCTACTTTTTCCAAGAGTTACGCTGTTTTTGTAAATAGTTTTCTTGTGTGTTTTTAATCTGGAATGAATTTAAAAAAAAAAAAAAAAGAGTTGCACCATGCGGGATTTGAACCCGTGGGCTTTGGGACGGAAGGCAAGCGCTCTAACCATTGTCCCAACCAGGCATTACAGATACTCAGCATAAAACGACGCAGTATAAAAACATGTTATGATTTGTACGGGTGCCCTGACCATTGCGACATCCAGGGAAGATGCACGAACGAGGCATAATTGATTAGCTAGCTAACAATGAACAAAATATCTATGCTATTGCTATCTGATGCTGTCTGCGATTCGCGAGTGAACGGCTCCACCGAGGCGAATTTATACGGCCGGAGCTGCAGGGGGTGGGGGCTCTACTAATGAGGACCGCGTGACGAAACGCGGTCACGTTTAAAACACGCCTAAAAAATCCTGAACCAGAAATATGTTTATACACAGTTTGCTCTATAACTCCAAAATTAATTGAGCTACAATTTTGAGACTTTTTACTCATTTACAAGATTACAATTATCACATTTATAATGTTTATTTAAGAAAATGTTGAAATTCACTTTACACGGTCTTTAAGACTTTTAAATGTTGTTTTCGACATCAAACAAGTGTCAAGGTTAGATGAAATGTGTTCTGCTCAACTTTAGTTGGACACCATCAGTCACAGTGCTGCAATATATAGAACTGCAGATGACAAGTTTGTCATGTAGGAACAATTTCTGACGTTTTGACTCCATTGTATAACATAAACAGGTGTCCATGATGTGTTTTACCTGTAGAGTGTAGGAGACGGAGACCTGAACCTCACCAGGATAGCCCTGGTCTCCATCTGGACTGGTAAGACTCAGGCTCACACCACCTTCCACCTCTGTAGCAAGCCAGATAGCCTGAACATAAAATAAAAAAACAAGTTTTGTCAATGCAAAACAGCCAGATCTTAATAAGTTTCGTTTAGTTTATTTATTCATTTCATTTTAAAAAAACTCAAACACATTTTCAAAAAAAAAAAAAAAACATAAAATGAAGGGAAGCAGAAGAAGAAAAAAATGTCTTATCATATCTGCTCCCTCTTAAACAAAATCAATTCTAACTATCAATTCAAACAATAATCATTCATATAATACAGCAAGTGCTTAGCTCATCAAAATTTCATGTTAGCATAGTAGACATAGTAAACATAAATCAATTATATATATCTTTCCAACAAAATAGTTTTGATCTTTTTCTTGTATATTAACATTGACTTTACTAGCTTTACATCATCCTCCAAACCATTCCACAGACCAATTCCCAGAATTGTAGTAGACCGACCCTTTAAACTGGTCCTATACTTAGGTTTGACAAAAATATCTATTCCCTTCAAATTATAACTACTCTTCCTTTTTACAAAATATGCTTGAATGTTTGATGGTAGCAAGTGATTCTGAGCTTTAAACATAAGTTGAAAAATATTATAATCCACCAAATCATAAAACTTAAGTAATTTCAATTGACAAAACAGAACGTTAGAAGGGTGAAAATAACTCTTTCTCGTTATAATTCTTACAGCTCTTTTTTGCAAAATAAAAACAGGCTTTGTTATGGTTTTACACGCTGTACCCCAAACATTGACACAATAGGTTAAATGCGGGACTACAAGTGTATTATAAAGTAAATATAAAGCATCATTGTTCAAAAAGTCCCTTACTCTATACAATACTGCATTGGACTTAGATATTTTACTTTTTACATGATTGATATGCTGTTTCCATGACAGTCTATCATCAATAATTACACCCAGAAACTTTACTTCATTCACTCTACTTATCTTAACACCATCAATTTTGAAAGAAAAATCCATAGGTATATAATAAGTGATGTGAACATTTTACTGGAGTTCCAGATGAAACACTAATAATATATAATTTAATTTGTTTCATTGGGTTTCACCAACCTGACTTGGATAGAGAGGACTGCTTCCGTTTAAACTTTTTTAGTACTAAATTCCTTCTTTAAGTCAGTTTTACAATCGACAAAATGTTTTCGTTTGGAAGATGTGTAAAACAGGAGCTCTGATATACAGACAGAGAGCAAAAAAAAAACAGGAGGTCAGGAGAGCAGCAGGAAGAGGCAAATGTGACCGCCTTGCACAAGAGCAAGTGAGGAAAAAAAAAACTCATCTCTCCTGGGATATGTGTAAACTAAGGAAAAGCTCTATCAGTTGTTAACTAAGCCAAATATATAATTCAGTGGTGTAAATAATCCAGCAATTCCAGAAAACGGTTGAAGGATTTTAGGAAACAACATCAAGTCTCTTGGTGGTCATTTTATAACAAAGTTCTGTCATGTGCTACTGTGGAGCCAAACAAGTACAATAACTGGGATAAAAGGTTTTCCATCAAGAACAAAAAATATAACATATTCCTAAAAAATCTGTTTAAAAAGAAATGTATTCTGTCTTGCCTTATTGAAGCCCTGTAGACCTCCATGCAGCGCATTAGGTCCATTGTTGATGTCCAGCTGGTACTCTTTTCCTTCAACTACAAAGTGTCCCCGAGCAATCCGGTTGGCTACACGACCCACCACAGCACCCAGATATCGTTTATCTGACACGTACCCTGACACCACAACACAAAGATTAACAAAAGATGAGGGTGGTTCCTCTCTCCTGCTGGTAGAACATGAAGCAGTCAGTGGTATTTGTAAGCTTTTGTCTTTTCAAGGATTCAGCGTTCAGTCCCATCACATGTGGTACATGAGGTGGAAGGAAATTGTGTACACAGGGTCCCAGTTTCATCCAACAATAGCAAAAATCTAAAGTGTAAAAAAAATAAAAAAATAATAAATGTCACACTTTTTTGTCATCTGTGTATGTTTCCCATACAAGACGAAATTCGTCTCTGCTTTTAACCCAACCACCACCAGGTGGTGCAGTGGGCAGCCATAGAAAGCGCCCGGGGAGCTGGGGAAATAGGTGTGCACTCATAGACACCCCAAGGTGTGTAGTGGCCGGGGTTCGAACCTGGGTCCTTCGGGTCCCAAGTCGGAAGCCCTGCCACTAGACCAATAAGGATCTAAGATATTCACTAGTCACTAATAGTGCAAAACAATACACCGAACAGAAGCTCATGATTCTCATACGTTCGGTTCGGCTATAATTTACACGCTTAATGCAAACACTAACTTAATGAATACGCTAACTTAATGAATACACGAAGCACTAGTAGTACAAAAACAATATGTCAAACAACAGCAGAACGAACACGAGTCTGTGTGAGCAGATGAGTACGAATGAACACAGCAACATGAAATAGATCAGCAGCATGGATAATCAGCAGCACATATCAACAATTATAGGAGCCAAGATGGTCTAGTGGCAGGGCTTTTGACTACGGATCCGAAGGTCGCGGGTTCGCGCCCCGGCCACTACACACCTTGGGGTGTCTATGAGTGCACACCTATTTCTCCAGCTCCCCGGGCGCTTTCGGGCTGCTCACTGCACCACCTGGTAGGTGGTTGGGTTAAATGCAGAGACGAATTTCGTCTGTGTATGGGAACATATGCAGATGACAGGAATAGACATTATTATTATTATTATTAAAGTGGCATCACAGTAATTATCCTGGTTAGATATTCACAAGTCTTAAAAACTTCAGGGTAGAAGCTGTTCCTCAGTCTAGTGGTTCTACACTTAATGCTCCTCAACCTCCTTCCTGAGGGGAGCAGGGCAAATAGTGTGTGTACTGGGTGAGTGGGGTCCTTCATGATGCAGGTGGCCCTCTTCCTGCATTTGGAGGTATAAATGTCTGTGATGGTGGGGAGGCTGACTCCAACAGACTTCTAGCTTTTCTTTCTGCAGCTGTGCAGCCTCCATGCCACACGTGAAGTTTCTTCTTGAGTTGTGTATTTGTGTTTGTTTGTTTGTTTTTAATAATAATAATAATAATAATAATGTCATATTTTTGTCATCTATGCATGTTTCCACACAAGACGAAATTTGACTCTGCATTTAACCCAATCACCACCAGGTGGCAGCGGGCAGCTATAGAAAGCGCGCCGGGGAGCTGTAGTGATTAGATGTGCTGCTCAAACACACCACAAAACTATGCCGTGACTGGGGTTCGAACCTGGGTCCTCCGGATCCGAAGTCCAGTTCCCTTGACACTTTTTGACTTCATGGGGTTATTTTTTTGTTTTTTGAGTTATCAAAGTTGTGCAGTTTTATCACAGGGGCTGCCTCCAAGAGCACAAGAACATGCTGAGAACGAGTGGGTGCCAGTCAGGTCGTACTTCTGACAAATTGTACCCCAACTTCATACCCAGAGGTTTTGGTTTTGTATTACTATATCTTTCGGCATATAAGTCACAGTTTTTTGCCTAATTAGCATGTCCTGCAACTTATATGGCGAAGCAACATATTTATGGATTTTCCCCAAAATTTTTAGACCAATTTTTGGCTGAGATATGACCGTTTCCATTCATTCTGACTGAAAAAAATGGAACAGTGCCACTTTATGCCACTAGGGGCGCTAAAGGGCCCTCTAGGCTTTTGACAAATACCTGGTCTCCATCTGGACTGGTAAGACTAAAGGCCCAGGCAGAGCTCTGCGTACGACCTGTACGCCGCTCTACGCGAGTGTTCTGTGCGCACGCATTCACAGGCACAGCTCTGCGTTCGTTCTCGCGTTAAATGCTCGCGTTTTCGCTCCAAATTCTTGTCGTAATTTGAGCAGCTGCGCGCAGAGCGTTTACCTACGGGACAAACTGAGGTCGCTGATTGGTCATTTGCTGACACGCCTACTGAATTGATTGACAGGTCGGGTGGGGAAAAAAGAAAAAGGCACGAGCTGTCAGGCTGCAGCCGCTGCGGTGTTCTAAAACTTTATATGTTAATAAAAAGTTCTAAAAAATAAAAATAAAAACAGGGAGCGCTGGTCCTGCAGCCCACAGCCCACCAGGAAATGTTTAGAACCTCCCGCAGCCACGTAGGACCCGAGTTTAATTCGCTCCTGACAAATTCATTCATTTCTCATCATTTCAGTCATGGAGCAACGGAGGAGGAAGTGATGCGATCACTTGACTTTTGGCAAAAAAACAAAAGAAAAGCCCAGATCAGGGATGAAGAAGGGGAATTTAATACATTTGTGTCTCATACAAAACAGTCCGGTGCCGGGCAGTTTATTGTGAGACAACGCGCTTCGCGTACGCGGTCGTAAAATTTGAGCTTTGCACGTTCGTGCCCTGCGGGGGTACGCTTGTGCCTCTGCATACGTACGACGTACAGCGGCGTACTGCCTTACGCAGAGCTCTGCCGGGGCCTTCAGGCTCACACCACCTTCCACCTCTGTAGCACCTCTGCTGGATGGACAGCGTGTGCGCGCACATCATGCTGCAATTTAAAGATAAAATTAAAGTGTTCAACTCCATTCCTGCATCATCCTGGGAGGTTTGACCAAAGTGCTGCAGCCTCTGGACATTTCTGTGAACCGGAGCTTCAAAGCAGCTCTGTGCCGCCTTTGGGAGGAGTGATGATGGACGGAGAGCACAGCTTCACGGCTACAGGACAGATGTGCCACGCGACGTTCCAGCAGGTCCTCGGATGTATGGATAAAGCGTGGACCTCAGTCAGTAAAGAATCCATCCGTCGGGGTTCAGGAAGGCCAGGATGTTTGCTGGACGTGGAGGAGGCAGTGCTCTGAGCTGCATCAACTTCCTGATACCTCAGGAGTTGGCAGAACTCTTCACCAGCGACACAGAGGATGAAGAATTCAACAGGTTTGAATAAAAATAAATAAATAAATAGGTGTTTCTGCCATCATTATGGGCGGGTGAGCGGGTAGTAATTTTAAAGCTGCTTTATTTCGTCTGCTTCATTTTGCCATGTTTTAACCGTCAAAGTGCATTTATTAAGAAAAGTTCAGCTCAGACACATCTTTACTATAATGTCAGCAAACAAATATATTTTTAGGTGTTTATCTTGTTAAATTTGAAAGAAATGCAGCATTTCCGCTCGCTGCGCGTGCACGTTTTGCAGAACCGAGGTGGCAAAACTATTTTTTAAATCCAACGGATTTGACCATTACGTTCATTTATTAAGGAAAAGTTCAGCTCAGACACATCTTTACTATAATTTTCAGCAAACAAATAATTGTTTTGAAGTGTTAATCTTGTTAAAGTCCTTCTGTGCACGCTCCTGTGGCCATTTGGCAGCCAATCCATTTTTGGCAAAACACCGGCCCACATTTCCGGGTTGTCACCGCTGACGCGTATCATACGCGACGCGTCAGCAGTGACGCATAATAGATGCAACGTATACGGCGGTGCGACACGTTTATGGATTTTTCCACATTATTGGACATAATTGGACTGATGCAACTAATACGGCGGTGCGACATGTACGACGGAAAATACGGTAGCAGTTGCCATTTCGCATCCATGCACTTACCATGAGCGTGCATCCCAGTGGACCTGCTTCAAATCAATATTTACCAGAAACACAATGTGCTTATCTTTGTAACAAATATTTATGATAACCAAACACTTGTTTATACTCTGTGCTTACAAGACTTATCTGCACTGATTTTAATAGAAAAAAAAACTTGTCCAAATTTACTTGTTCGATTAAAAAAATGAGCTCTAATATAATAAATAATCAATGTTCAGGTGACAGCCAAGGTGAATACAAAGAGGCTCGTACCCAGAATGGGTACGAGATGACCAAAGTTGCAAAAGTATGATTTAGAAAAGGTGTGTATGAATGAGAAAACTGAGTTTATGCTTACGTTTATGTTTATGTGTAACTTTTATTACTTTTGGTATTTTAGTATGTAGCATTTTTTATTTCCATTGCCTTTTTATTTCCTCTAGTTCAAATAAGCTTCCAGTGTGCAACTATTATTACTTTTGGTATTTTAATATGTAACATTTTTTATCTACATTGCCTTTTTATTTCCTCTTGTTCAAAAAGTTTTAGTTTGTAGCATTTTTTATTTCCATTGCCTTCTTTTATTGCTGTTGTTTCTTATTCTATTTTCATTGATTTATTGTTCCAGTTTTTTCATCTTTTTATCCTGTTAAGCACCTTGGTCAATGCAAGGCATTGTTGGAAGGTGCTATACAAATAAAGTTTATTATTATTATTATTACCTTCCAGATCATCATAGCCCAGGACTACATCCTCCATCTCACTATTCTTCCCTTTGCAGTTCACAGACTTTATAATGGCACCAAGAGTGAGGACCTCCACCTGCACCATGGAGGACTGGAGAACCCACAAGTCCACGCTGCCCACACCGCTCACTGTTCCCCATTGATGATGGTTTACATGAGTCATCTTGGCTTTTACAGCGGTCACAGTAGGACAGAAACAAATAAAAAGTATTAGCATAACAGTGACAACAAAGCTGCAACGTGGACAGATCCAGATGGACAGGTGATGGGTGACCAGCCAAACATTGTGGAGATTGACAAATGCTAAAAGAAGGCAGTGGTGAGCAGATGAAAGATTAAATTATTACAACCAATATTAAGAAGGAACTCACGAAGCCTGAGAAAAACCTAGAGCTAAAAAGAAAAAGGAGCTGGGAGATTGAAGACTTGGGGGGTGACAGGTCACAGACACTCAATAAACTGAGAGTGGCTCCGGCAGGCCTCAGGAACAACTACAAAAGGTGAACTAAAAGTTTGTGTGCAAGAGTGAGTGAACAGTTAGAGGGAAATTCAATTATAAATAACACAAATGTTGCATTTTTCTAATGAAGGTAAAATAAAAAAGGCAGAAAATAATTTTGGAGAAAAGGTATTAAAAAAAAGAGTATGAAACAAGAAAATAAGAAAAACTACACAGATGAAAAAAAAAAGATTGAAAATCACAGGTCAAAAAATAAACAAGTATAATGACAGAATTACACAAGTCATTCAATCTTTATTTCTACAGGTTGGTCTCATTGAGTCGAGGACTCAGACCTGATTCAAACAATTCATATTAGAAGCAGAAATGTAAATTTAAAACAATAAATAGATCAGTCATTATATGAATTGGATTTTTTTTATCCGCTATGTAGCATGTTGACACTGATTTATTCAATGAGCAAATGTTTTATTCATGTTGTGTTGATCTAGACACTTTTTCATGCAATTAGTTTTCTAACCAACAAACAGCTGGACTGTAGCTCGGTGCTTGCTGCCGCGTACATCAATCACATCGAGGTCAAAGAGGAAAATAAATATTTATTTTTGTCAATCAATTTCACTTTCTTACCTCCAAACAAGTCTTGAACTCCTGAGGAGCTAAAGTCCAGCGAACATCCTACATCCGGGTTCTGAAGGTGGAAGTCACGTGGGTTGTGGGGGCAAATTCCGTACAGATAATTTAGTGAAATTCAGTTTCATTTGAGTGAAATTCAGTTTCAAAACAGATATTAAAATTCAGTTTCTGATAGCATAAACTTCAGCCCGTAGTCGACGGTGAGAACGTCAAAAAGAAACCGGAAACAACGAGCCCGCTGCAGCGGCACGTCAACATGTCCACCATCTTGGAACGGGAAACATCAGCCAGCACATCCAATTTTTTTTTAACTTTATTGAACATAACAAAAGAACACAAATAGAACAACAAATGACAATCTCAAATTACAATGATACATATAAACATGTACAAATATCTACTATCATACCTCCTAAGGTCAACATACAGTATTCTTAAACTCGTTAGAAGGATACTGTAAATATTATTTAGAGTTTTGAAATGTAATTATTTATATTTAGGTGGAAGAGAGAAACCCTGATATTGTGTCATTATTTTTCTTATCGTAGAAATCGTGAAACTTTCTTCTTACCTGACCAGTATACAGTATATTGTTTTTATTAAATGTTGCCTTAAAAATTTGTTGTTATATTTATTATGTGTTAAATTTAGTCCATTGAGATTGATGCTCAGTAAACTAATTGTTGGTTTAGTTTAATAATTATTCTTTATTAACTGAACAAATGCAATTGGTATATATTATTTTATTATTTTATCATAGTCTTTTTTGGTGCAGATTAGATTACATTCTTTTGTGAATTCTTCATAGTCATATAGATTTCCCTTTTCATCCATTAGATGAGTGAGTGACCATATTTGCTTCTCCATGTTTCCATGAACACAGACTTCCTTGTATGCAACACGACTCTGTTGTTCCAAAAAGGAACATTATGAGGACTGAAGTTAAGCTATTTTCCAGTTTAATAACACCTGTTGGTGAAAAACAGATAATTTAACAGGTAATTTAGGAATGTCAAAGTCCCAGCTTAACAGGAAGTCAATACCTCCAACTTTAATAAAAACCAAAGTGGGGACAGCAAACCAAATCTCATGACTGTTTTTAAGAAATGATTGAAGCCATTTAAGTTTTAATACGCCATTCATTATTTCAAAATCTATTACTTTAAACCCACCATCTTCATAATTTTAACTGAATCTCCTTTTTTGATATAATGATGTTTATTTCTCCAAATAAAGTTAAAGTTTAATTTATTACTTTCCCTAATAATTTTTGGAGGTATGGCTATGGAGGGTGCAGGGTAAACCAGTCTTGATAGAGTCTCCATTTTGGTTAATAGTGTCCTACCAGAAAGAGTTAAGTCTCTCTGCAACCAGTTATTTAATATCAATTTGCATTTAGTATAATTATTGTCAACATTCAGTTTGACACAATTGCTTGCAGTTTTTGCGACCCAAATGCCCAGGTATCGAACCTCCAGTTTGACCGGTATGTTGTGAAAAGATGATTGAGAACAATCATGAACACTCATTAATTCACACTTTTCCAAATTTAACTTTATTCCTGATGCGCTCATTCTCAATCAGTTCATCTGGACAGTTTCTTTTTAGTAGAAACGTTTCACCCTCACTCCAGAGGGCTTCGTCAGTCAGAGTAGTCCCAAGCACACTGAAGTTGACTTGGGACTACTGGGACTGCTCTGACTGACGAAGCCCTCTGGAGTGAGGGTGAAATGTTTCTACTAAAAAGAAACTGTCCAGATGAACTGATTGAGAATGAGCGGATTTGATACCTGGACTATTGAGAATGAACTTTCTTGTTTATTCCTGATGCTTTAGAGAATGCTTCTACTGTTTGGATAGCCAGTGGAATATGATCTTTATTTTTTAGAAACAGAGTTGTATCGTCTGCTATCTGACTTATAATAATATTTTGATTCATAATTTGTAAACCATGAAGTCTGGGGTTTCTTATAGAGACAGCCAAGAGCTCCGTAACGGTGATAAACAGGAGAGGTGAAACACTGCATCCTTGTCGAATCCCTCTTTTTATTGTGAATCTGGGACTTGTTCCTTCTGCTAAGGAAACACAGCTGTTAACATCTGTATGCAGCATTTTGATTATGTTTAAAACCTTCTCACCAAAGCCAAAATGTTTGAATGTTTCAAAATGCTCCACCGAATCAAAGGCTTTCTGAAAATCCAGAAATAAGATCATACCGTCATCAGGAATTAAATGGGCATATTCAACCAGACGAATATAGTTATTAATTGATCTACCTTTGAGAAAACCAGACTGAGTCGAGCTAATTATATCAGATAAACCTTCTTTTAATCGAGCTGAAAGAACTGTAGTAAATATTTTATAATCTGTGTTGAGAAGTGTGATGGGTCTTAAATTATTCAAGTTTCTTTTATCTTTTCCTGGTTTGGGTAACAATATGATGACACCTTGTTTCATTGTTGTCATTCATTCTTTTTTATGAATACACTCCATAACTGCTTCAAACAACAGTATTTTTATGTCCTTCCAAAATAATTTGTAAAAATTTGCGGTAATACCATCTGAGCCAGGAGCTTTATCTGATGCTACTTTTTAAATAACACAGTCAAATTCTTCTATTTGAAAATCTTCTTCACAAATGGACCAAAATGTCTCATCAAGATAACATTTTTAATTTTATGAAAAAGGATTCTGAGTCTTGTTTTGAATACGAGGATGTAAACAGATTACTGTAAAAGTCATGAACTCTCTAGAGATTTGTTTTGTTTCTGTAACTTCCTCACCGTTAACTATGAGACTGTTAATTGTATTTTTCATCTGTCTTTGTTTTTCCAAATAAAAATAAATGAAGTATTTTTCTCACCCTCTTCCAGCCACCTGGCTCTTGACCGTAACAATTATCACTAGAAAGCATTACAATCATCCATCAAGTATATTATTTTATCAAATGAAATTGTTGAAGTTCTATGATTTGGTGGATTATAATATTTTGTCAGTTGTGTATAGAGCTCAGAATAATACACTGCCTTCAAATATCCAAATGTATTTTTGTTAAAAGATCAAGTTGTTATAATCTTAAAGGGACAGATATGTTTGTGAAACCTCAGTTTAGAACTAGTTTAAAGGGAAGGTCTACCATAATTCAGGGAGTTGGGTTATGGAATGACTTGGAGACAGATGTTAAAGAAGCTAAGTCAATGTTTGTATTTAAAATAATGGTTAAGGTGAAATTGTTAAAAACATATATCTGAATGGATTTTAATGAGTATGAGATAAAGGAAGTTAAATGAGTTGTTCATTTTGTTTTGGTATTTAAAGAAAACGGTTGTTTGAATTGTTTATTAGAGAATAAGGGGCAGATATAAGATTTTTTTTTTCATCTGCTGCCTTTCATTTTATTTTTATTTTTTATTTTTCTTATTATATACATGTTAACTGTTTTATTATAAAATGAATGAATAAATAAATAAATAAATAAATAAATAAATAAATAAATAAATAAATAAATAAATAAATAAAGTATGTATACTCCACAAGCTTTATTTTGATAATATTCATCCAGTTTACATTGTAAATTATTGATATTAACTTCGTCTTCCTCACTCAAGTCAGATTTATGATAATGAAAGATTAGTTCCTTGGTTAGTTTAGTTTAATCTATTTGTCTCTGTTTTTGTAATTTTTTACTGAAGAAAATAGAAAAAATTCTAACAGTAAATTTGAAGAATTCCCACTTTTGTATTGCTGTCACTAAACTTGTGTCATTTTTAACATCTTGAATTATTTTACTAATACTTTTACAATATTCGTCATTCTTTAATAAATTAGCGTTGAATTTCCAGTAACCTTTGAAATTATTTTTACTTTCATTTTTGGATATTCGCAGGTTTATGGTGCAGTGATCACTTAAAGGGCTACAAGAGATCTTGGCTTCTGTGACGTGTCCAAGTATAGAAGCTGTAATTAACCAATAATCAATTCTTGATCTTGATTGTCCGTTAGGTTCAAACCATGTATACTGTTTAATGTTAAAGTTTAGGTTTCTCCAAACATCAACAAGTTTATTGGTATTCATAAAGTCATCCATTGGGTTTAATGTCACCTGAGAGTATTTTGAAGGGCATCTGTCCATCCATTCATCTCAAAATCGCCCCCAACAACAACATGGTCAGTGGGATAATTCAGTTGCTTTTTTTTTTTTTTTATAATTGTTGTGACTTGATGTAATAACTGTTTGTTTTTTGATTGTTGTTGTATCCATAAACAATAACAATGATGAACAAATTACTGTCAATATCCAAAACATGCTGCCCAGCATCATCTATTTCCTGAAAAATAACTTTTCCTGGACATCTATTGAAACAAATCAACTATTGCAGAACAATTTGTGCCGTGACTAAAAATGATCTTATCACCCCATTGTTGAGTCCAAAACTTAAAGTGTGTGTGACATCATTTTTGAACTTTGCATATAGTGACACAACATCACTTAACTCTGAGTGTGTCTCTTGAAGAAAAAAAAGTTAGCCTTTTGACCTTTGCTAAATAAAAAAACAGCCTTATGCTTAATCCCTGTAGAGTCTTTGAGCCCTCTTGCATTAAAAGAAGAAAATAGAATCTCAGTCTTTAAATTGAATACTGAACACATTAAGAACAATAATAGAAGAAAAAACTTAGGTTATAGGAGGTAGAGTACAAAAAACCCTGAGAGTCCCTTGAAAAATAAAAAAAACAATCTCCACTGTAACAGAAAAAACGAATGTTTCATCTAAACAGTGCTCGAACTTCAGCTAAAAACTCTCTTCCCTTCGATGTAGGCGAAGGGTCCTCTGAATCCTGCAGACTTACCCTCCTTTCTTGCCTGGTCAAGTCTTGGCCACAGCGCCGGTCTTGACTTCCAGTCCTCCTGGGTCAGGTCCTCTGCAAACTTCAGACCTTCATCTTTGCAGATCTGTGAGGACTTTGTTTTCTTCCACACCTCATCTCTGACACTTCTCTTGGAGAAGAGGACTATAACTTGGCTGTGTCGACCCTCTGTTGATCTTCCCACTCTGTGAACGATGTCCACAGCATCCTCCATCTTTCCAGCCAGATGAGGTAGAATTCTGCTCAGCAAATCCACGACTTCAGCTCTGATGTTTTCATTAACTTTTTCCTTTTTTCCGTAGGCACCATCTTCTTTTAGATCTTTTTTGACTCACCAAACGTTCCTTCATTTCCTCCTTTTCCTTTTGAAGAAGCTCGACTTGCGTCTCCAAGCTTTTAACTTTGTTTTTACACTCTTGGATATCCTCAGAGTTCAACTGCACCGTTTTGGCTATTGATGCTAGCATGGAGCTGTGCTGTTGTAGCTGGCCGCTAATGCCCTCCAGGCGGTCATCAACACGAGCTCCTAAAGTTTCAACACGAGCTCCTAAAGTTTCAACACGAGTTCCTAAAGTTTTAACACTAACATGGTGATAGATAATTATGACCCCAAATGGCAGACCAAAGAACACGAGGACAAGTGAGTACAAAAGTGATATTTTATTTACAGTGCAGGAAAACTGGAGTTGGGCTGTGAGGAGAGAAGAGGAGAGGCAGTGAATATCCTGAGATCTGGATTATCCTTTTGTAACAATTGAGATGATAGAAGTTATTGTCCTTACTGTTGAATACATATGTTTGCAGGTGGCGTCGAATAATGGTTCACGGAGGGCAAGGTCCAGAGAAGACGAGGGGTCCAATGTGAAGTTGGAGAGTGGTGAATATGTCCAGAATGAGATCCTTCAGTTATGGGTTTGGTGTGCAGGATTGGCAACCAGACGCAGCCTAGGAGTCGAGCGGGCAAGCAAGGCAGAACAGGAGCCAAGGTAATCAATGTTCGAGCGTCGGCTGAACGTCTGGTTGTGGTTTAAATAGAGCAGGAGGTGAAAGTCTAGAAATCAGGTGCAGGTGTAGCTAATCAGATGATTAGCTGCTAGATGAGGTTGCTGGAGGAGAAGGCAGAACTCCTACAGTATCCCCTCCTCTAACATTGCCTCCAGGCGATCTCTTGTCCGGATGATCCCTGTAAAAAGAAGAGATAAGGGAGGGGTCCAGAATGAAGGAGCAGGGAACCCACGATCGCTCCTCGGGGCCATAGCCCTCCCAATCCACTGGAGCTGCCGACCCCTGCGACGAACGTCCAGCAGGCGCCTGACGGAGTAGACAAGGTTGTTGTTAATGAATCGGGACGGAGGAGGAGGGTTGGCAAGAGGGTGAAGTGAGCTGACGGAGACGGGTTTAATCTGAGAGACATGAAACGTAGGATGGATTTGCAAGGTGGAAGGTAGTTGTAGACGGACTGATTGATGATTCTGAGAATGGGGAAGGGGCCAATAAACCTGGGGGCCAAATTCTGGGGAGTGTCCTTCAATTTAATATCGCTGGTGGACAACCAAACCTTCTGCTCCACCTGGTATTTGGGAGCAGAAGAACGGTGTCGGCCGGCAAACTGCTTGTTTTGTTCAGCCGTCCTGAGGAGAGCTGCTCTGGTCTGGCGCCAAATCCTGCAACACCGACGGAGATTATGCTGGACAGAGGGAACAGAAATGTCAGTTTCTTGTGAGGGAAACAAGGGTGGAGAGTATCCCAAGGAGGCCTCAAATCGGAGACAAACCAGTAGCAGACGAAACTTGACAATTGTGTGCATACCGTACTCAACCCAAGGCAGGTGTTGGCTCCAGGTTGTTGGGTTGTGTTCGATAACGCACCTCAAGGTGGCCTCCAGCTCTTGGTTACACCTCCCAGTCTGCCCGCTAGACTGAGGGTGATAACCCGACGTCAGGCTGGAGGTGGCTCCCAAGGCCTGACAGAAGGCCTTCCACACTTGAGAGATGAACTGAGGGCCTCTGTCGGAGACCATGTCAAGAGGTATACCATGCAAACCAAAAACATGTTTCACCATGATCTGTGCCGTCTCAGATGCTGAGGGTAGTTTGACTAGCGGTATGAAGTGTGCCGCTTTGGAGAAACGGACGATGATAGTACACACAACAGAATTACCCATAGAAACTGGCAGTCCGGTGACGAAGTCTATGGCTATGTGGGACCACGGACACCCAGGCATAGGGAGTGGAAGGAGGAGACTTGCTGTGGGTTTGTTAGTGGTCTTATTACATGCACAAGTGCTGCAGGCAGACACGTATTTTCTGACATCCCTCTCCATGTTAGGCCACCAGAAATGTTTTTGTCAAGGAGAGGGTGCGACTCATACCTGGATGGCAGGAGAACATGGCTGAATGGATCCAATGGAGGACCTTGCCGATGGCGGCAGTGGGAACATACTTCCTACCCAGGGGGCCAGTGCCAGAGACTGGCTCCATCTTCTGGGCCTCCAGGATCTCCCTCTCGATGTCCCAGGTCATGATTGCTACAGTGCAGGACCGGGGCAGAATATTCTCAGGCAATTCGGTCTCAGAAGAGGAAATCTGGCGGGAAAGAGCATCATGTTTTATGTTACGTGAGCCGAGTATGTATATGATGGAGAAATTGAAGCGTGCAAAAAACAATGACCAACATGCTTGACGGGCATTGAGTCTCTTTGCCCCCTGAATGTAGGCAAGATTCTTGTGATCTGTCCATATTACAAACGGTAATTCAGCCCCCTCCAACCAGTGCCTCCATTCTTCAAGGGCCATCTTGATGGCCAGCAGTTCTTTGTTTCCAACGTCGTAATTACTTTCTGCGGGGGACAGACACAGAGAAAAGAAGGCACAGGGGTGAATCTTACCATCTGTAGGGGATCGCTACAAGAGCACCGCATCCACACCCATAGCAGATGCGTCCCCCTCCACAATGAACTGTCGATGGGGTCCGGATGGGAAAGGACGGGAGCGGACGAAAATAGTCTCTTCAGTTCCTGGAAGGTGGCCTCCACCTCTGGGGACCAGACAAATAAACAAATTTCTGATTTCCGTCACATAGCTGACTCTCCCTCTCTCCTCCCCTGACTCTCCCTGATTGGTTGTCAAGACGCGTTGAGCAATGAAAGTTCAGATTGTTCAAATCGAGCGGTGGAGGCTGACGCGGGCACCGCATGCACGGAAAACGCTCTGCCGCCCCTCCCGCACCGCTCAAAACGGATGTGACGCGCCGCACGACCCCCAGAGGCGCGTCACCCATTGACTTTGCATGTAAACCGGCCGCTCCTGCAGCTCAAAATGCGTTCGGTCTGGATGTACCATCAGAGTCAGGTGTTTTCAATCAATGGGATGATGATCAGGTGTGAGTCGGCACCCTGTTTGATTAAAAAACATGCAACATGTTTGTGGAAGTGGATCATGGCACAAATAAAGGACTGAGGAGCTCAGAAAAAGAGTTGTTGATGCTCATCAGCTGAAAAAGGTTACAAATCATTTGTAAAGAGTTTGGACTCCACCAATCCATAGACAGACATATTGTGGACAAAAAGAACATGGCTGCTCATCTGCAGTTTGATAAAGATCACATGGACAAGCCAGCAGGCTGTTGGAAGAATGTTTTATGGACGGATGAGACCAAAATAAAACTTTTTGGTTGAAATGAAAAGTTTTATGTCTGGAGAAAGGAAAACTCTGTTCCTGCATAAGAACCTCCCCTCTGTGAAACATGGTGGTGGTAGTATCATAATTTGGGCCTGTTTTGCGGCATCTTGGCCAGGACTGGTGGAACAATGAATTCTGAATGACATCAGATAATTCTAAAGGAAAATGTCAGACCATCTGTCCATGAAGCGAGTCTCAAGAGAAGGTGGGTCATGCAGCAACACAATGACTCTAAACACACAAGACGTTCTGCCAAAGAATGGTTCAAGAAAAATAAAGTTCATGTTTTGGAATGACCAAGTCAAAGTCCTCCTGACCGTAATCCAATCCAGATGTTGTGGAAGACCCTGAAGCTGCAGTTAATGTGAGGAAACCACCAACATCCAGAGTTGAAGCTGTTCTCTACAGAGGAATGGGCTAAAATTCCTCCATACTGAAGCAAAGGTTCACATACTTTTACCACTCACAAATATGTAATGGAAAAATTTCCTCAATAAATAAATGACCAAGTATGTCTCATTTGCTTAACTGGATTCTTTTTATCTATTTTTAAGATGTGTGAAAATCTGGTGATGTTTTAAATTCTCTCAAAACTCAAAATTTAAAGACTGCATGCAAATTATAATGGTGTTAATTAGAAACAAGCTCGACCTTATGTCCAAATGTCCAAAAATAGCAAGAACCCAACACCTCCCAAAATGTCTGAATGTTCCAAATTATGCAGGAAGTCAGCCATCTTCACCTCATCCAATCATGGGGAAAAGAAAATCTTTAAGTTCCAGGGTTTTATGTAATTACATTCTAGTTCAGTTTAGTTTATTTATAGTGTCAGTCACAACAGAAGTCGTCTCAGAGCACTGAACAAAAACATTCATTTAAAATGCAAACTGATGTGTACCGCAAACCCACCCACACAGACCAGTATTTGCAGTTTGACTCCCATCACCCTCTGGAGCACAAGTTAGGAGTCATCAGGACTCTGTATCACAGAGCAGACAGCGTCCCCACTAACTTAGGAGCCAGACAGAAGGAGAAATCACACACAAAACAGGCTCTAGAGAAATGTGGATATCCTAACTGGGCCTTCCTGAAAGCAGAGAAGAAACCCAAACAGGACTCCAGCCAGCCATCAGGTGAAAAGAAGGAACCCAGACCCAGACCAGTGGTCATTCCAGATGTTGCAGGAGTTTCAGAGACATTGAGACGTTTATTCTCTAAACACAACGTCCCAGTGGCTTTTAAACCCCAAAATACATTAAAGACTGGTTCATCCCAAAGATCCAGTCCCCCGGCACAAACAGAGTAATATTGTGTATGCTGTTCAGTGTCAGGAGGGCTGTGATCAGTCTTACATTGGGGAAACTAAACAGCCACTGGCCAAAAGGATGGCCCAGCACAGAAGATCAACAGCATCAGGTCAGGACTCTGCAGTCTACACTCATCTCCAGGCCAGCGGTCACTCTTTCAAGGATGAAGATGTTCACATCCTTGATAGAGAGGAACGATGGTTTGAGAGAGGAGTAAAGGAGGCCATCTTTGTGAAAAGAAACCGTCCATCATTAAACCGGGGTGGAGGCCTCCGGGTTCAACTGTCTCCCTCTTACAATGCTGTGATTGCTAGTATCACTCAGCCCTCTGTGAATAGCAAACAACCATCAGGGTGCTAATGATCCATTGTTAGGCTGATGGCCCTCCTTGATCATGTGAGCAACTGGTTTCAGGCTGTCATCAGCCAACTGGTTGTGCAACACTGTGAGAGGGTGCTATTTATAAGACTGAGCTGAATACAGCAACTCAGACTGAGGAAGTCTTTCGGACGAAAGACGAAACGTTTCTACATTTTTTTTTGCTTTGTTTTGTTTTATTTTTTGAATGTCCAGAGGACCAGACTTAGCTTTTTTAGATTCATTTAAAATAAGTTAACAGGAACATTTATATATAAAAATAATAATTTAACATGATTTAAATGAGGAGCAGACTGCATTGAATTTAACTCCATCACAGAACTCTCATCTTGAGCAAGCATGAAGGCGACAGTGGAAAGAAACTCACTTATGAGGAAGAAACCTTTAGCAGAACCAGCTCAGGCTCAGGACAAGAAGTCATCTGTTTCAACCGGCTGGGTTTGAGAGGAACAGATACACAATGGCAGGTTGAGAATCATATGTTGACAGAAGTATCAAATGAAAACTATATAATTTTAACAAACCATTTAAGGAAATTAGGTCCATTTGTCCTCCAGTAGTCTAAGCCTATAGCTGCATAACAAGTGAACCCTAACTATAACTTAACTATAACTTAATCCCAGTCTTCAAACTGGACAATGTGTCAGTCTCACAGACAGAAACTGGAAGTTGGTTCCACAAGAGTCGTTTACATGGTTGATTATTATTGTTTAATCTGATTGTTGGAAGTAAGGGGCAGATATAAGATTTATTCTTCTTTCTGCTACCTTTCATTTTTTTATATTTTGTACATTATCATTTATGAGATTGTCTTGTATTATTTCTTTTGTAAAAATGAACAAATTTAATAAACATAAACAAGAGAGGAGCCTGAGAACTGAAAGATCTTCCTCACATTCTGCTGCTGGAAACTCTAGGAACCACAAGTAAACCTGCAGTCTGAGAGTGAAGTGCTCTGTTAGGAAAATATGGAACAATAAGATCTGTAATATAAGATGGAGCTAGGTTGTTGAGAGCTTTGTAGGTTAGAAGTAAGATTTTGAATTCAATTCTGAATTTAACAGGGAGCCAATGGAGAGAAACTAAAACTGGAGAGATATGATCTCTCCCACTAACTCCAGTTAAGACTCTGGCAGCAGCATTTTGGATCAAATGAAGACGTTTTAAAGAAGTATTTGGACACACAGATAATAAACCATTGCAATAGTCTAGTCCAGCTGTGACAAATGCATGAACCAGTTTTTCTAACTCATTTTTAGATGTTTCTAGTTTTATGCAAATTACGCAGGTGGAAGAAGGTGGTTCTAGTAAAACATTTTAATGTGGAGGATAAAAGACATGTCCTGATCAAAAATAACACCAAGATTTTTAACATTAGAGTTGGGAGGCCAGATTAATGTCATCCAAGGAGGAGAAAAGACTGAACAATGTATTCCTAAGATTTTCAGGTTCAAAAACTAAAACCTCAAGTCTTGTCTGTATTTGAAAGCAGAAAATTTAGGGTCATCCAGGTTTTTATGTCGTTAAGACATGCTTGTAGTCTAAGTAACTGATTGGATTCACTGGGTTTCATGGACAAATATAATTGTGTATCATCAGCATAACAATGAAAATGTATCCCATGCTGTTTAATAACATTACCTAATGGAAGCATAAAGAATATTGGTCCAAGCACTGAACCCTGAGGAGCTCCATGACTAACTTTGGTGTATGATGAAGAATCATTATTTACATTTACAAATTGGAATCTATCAGATAGATACGATTTAAACTAATTTAGAGATGTTCCTGTGATTCCAATATCATATTCAAGCCTCTGTAGTAAAAATATTGTGATCAACTGTATCAAATGCAGCACTGAGGTCTAACAGGACCAGTGCAGACATTTGTCCATTGTCAGACATGTTAAGACATGCTCACCTGTTCAGGTAAAGGCATAGTAAAATAATGTGTTCAAATATGCTTCAAACCTCAACCTCAAATGTACAAAAAAAGACAGTTGATACCATTACATCATCGTTTATTCAACAAAGGCAAAATGGAAAATCGGCGTGTGGAACAGTAATTCTAGTCTTGCTCCTCGCAGCCAAGTGCCACTGATCAAATGTATTCATTAACCGATCATCAGTGTGAAGCAAGAGTCAGTTTTTTTTTTTTTTGGGCAGTTTGGAGCACAAGTGTGTTAAAATGTCAGAGAAAAGAGACCTTAGAGAAGCAACAGTTGCTGTCCACCATGGGAAGGTTAAAAGTCTTTATTAACTATTTTTGTGTTAAAAGATCTAACAGTCATGGCTTTCAAACTGTTGTACAAGTACTACCTGTGTACTCAGAACTGCATCAGCTGTTCACATCCGATAAGCTGAATAGGTTATACCGTAAATGTAAAAGGCAGATGAATAGTTTAAGCAAATTATAATTCTGACTTCAAATTGAAACCATTCAAAATATAAAATGTAATGGAGACCATTTGAAGAAACCCTGTGGAAACTGCAGTGAATGATGTTTACTGCTAGTGACCGCTGAAACAGGGAATTTGACTCAAGTCATCTTAAATCTGTCTTCAGTTGAGCAGCGTGTGGTGTTCTGTGCAACAACACCTGGGACCATTACATCTTACACTCCTTTGATCAGAGGCTAAACCATGTGTCGGACATGAAGACAGGCGTGTAAGCATGTTCTACTGTTTGACTGTATGTTCAGTTCAGGTGTCATACTTGTTATGAAAAGTTTGAGAACCACTGTTCTTGAGGCAGACGGAACCAACCTGCGTCATAATAAATCAGCTCATGATCCCAAACACAGCAGCAAATCTACAAGAAGACCAAATAAATGAACCTCCACCTGGATCAAATGCTGCAGTGGGACCTTAAAGAGCTGTGCACAAACTAATGTCTGCAAACCACCACGTGATGCCAAGTTGTGGTTTAAATTTTCCACAATCATGTGAGAGCCCGATCACAGCGCAAATGCTTTGCTTTAAACACTTGCATTTTTAAAGCATTATAAAAATAAAGCTGAGCTGAATGAATGTTCTTTTGGTAAATTTGTCTATCCAGCTGTTTAATTTACCGGCTTGACCCCGTTCAGGGTCACAGGGAGCTGGTCCCTGTCTCCAGGGGTCACTGGTGAAAAACGAGGTCCTTACTAAATCCTAACAAGCATTTACAAATCCCCAAAGAAATAGAAACTACAGTACTGTGTTCATCTAGCCTGGTTAAAACCAGACCCTTGTCCTTCACTTCGCTTTGTACTAGGGTCTGGGACTTCTCCCATAGACAACGATTTCTCCGGTAGATTTTTGACCGGACCAATCAGAGAACAGAAGGCGGAGTTTTGAACGACGTCGACTGACGTCGTCAGTTAAAATGGCTGCCGCCACGAAGGAATTTTCATGAAAACAAGGTAAAAAACTATTATTTCTTTGCTGAGAAAAAATATATTTCTTAGCTGACGTTATATCAGAAGTGTTCCTGAGCTTAACAGTTCCTAAATCAATTCACGAAATGGTCAAATCTGCTGGATTTAAATTGTTTCGGTTTGACATTTTCCAAACAGCCTCGGGTGCGCTACGAAAATAAATGATAAAAAATCGAATTTTATCTCAAATGTTTCATCTAGGCCAACAGTCAGTAAATTAGAGCCATTACACACTGGTAGCAGAAAAAATATCCACCGAGTGGTTTCTGAGCTATTTATCTGATAGTCTGGACCTCGCCAGGCTAAACTAACAAAACTCCGCCTTCTGTTCTTTGATTGGTCCGGTCAAAATTCGACCGGAGAAATCCTTGTCTATGGGAGAAGTCCCAGACCCTAGTACAAAGCGAAGTGAAGGACAAGGGTCTGGTTTTAACCAGGCTAGTGTTCATCAGAAAAATCGCTTAATACAAAAACAACTGGACTTTATTTGACTTTACTGTGTTCATCAGTGTGAACTTCACACCACAGCAGTTTCCTTCCTATTCAACCTTGAGTAGATTTTGTAGGAAATTGCTGCAAGTTCCCACATGCTCCATTCTGGGTGTTTGGTTTACTCATAGTGCAGTTATGATCCATGAGTTGGCTGAAAAACTGCTGTTTCAAACCAAAACTAGCAGCAAGTGACAAAAATCTACATGTATTTGTCAGTGAACGTGAAGAGAATTCTTGATAAAACTACTAAATGGGAAGAGAAAGACGACAGATAAGACACATAAAGGAGTCTGAGAAGTCCAACATCTTTGCTCTGAGTCTCCATCACCAACTGGTGGACCACTGCACTGCGTGACCGCTGGCAAAACAAGTCCAGTCTGTTGATGAAAGCGGGTCCTGCTCTGGGATCCTCAGTCCCACATGGAAGCTCAGCGTTTTATTCCAGCTCCACCAGTAGATCTCCCTCTCCCACGGTTTCTCCGGGCTTGCAGTGGACACTCTTGACCTGGAGGAAAAGAGGACACACGCACATATTTAAACTTTTACAAGTTAATTATTAATCCTCTGTGGAAACTTGATAAAGACCTCAGCTTTACTGGGAAAACTATATTAATACATTCTTTCTATTTTATTGCCCTTTGACCTGCAATTTATATGCATTTTAAAATTTATTATAAGTAATAAATCTACAAAAATACCCCTAATTAATAGAGTTAAAAGGGGAACAAAACTGGCATTAAATCATTTTAACAACTGCAGCAAGTCTCTTCAGGCATGTCTTCATGTTCTTGGTCCATCTAGTCTCTGGAGTATTTTTCCCCCATTGTTCATGATCAAACTGCTCCAGGTCCTTAATGGTGGACAGGTGCTGCTGGAGTCCAACAATCTTTAATACAAACGATTCTCAAGTGGACTGAGGTCTGGACTTTAACCGGACCATTCCAGGACACAACTGGTTCTCCTTAAACCTCTCGAGTGTTTCTTCAGCGGTGCGTTTAGGGTCGGCCCAGCTTCAAATCTTTGAAGGACTCAAACAGGTTTCTCTAAAATATTCCTCTACATTTTGCTTCATCTGCTTTGTTCAACCTGGACAGGTTTCCCTGTCTCTGCTGATGAGAAGCATCCCCTCAGCATACCATACCATACCATACCATTTTATTTATAAAGCACTTTAAACAGGAACAAGTCCACACCAAAGTGCTGGACAAACAAACACGCAACAGGCAACACAGACAATGAAGTACAACACGAAAAACATAAAAACATTGCAGATCATAAATAAAACGATCCAATACAAATCAGCTGGCATTGAAAGCAATGGAGTAGTAGTGAGTTTTTAACCGGGATTTGAAAACCGAGAGGGAGGGGGCCTGTTTGATGAGCAGCGGTAACTCGTTCCAGAGTCTTGGGCCTGCTACAGAGAACGCCCTGTCACCCCTGCGCTTAAGGCGAGTTTCTGGAACTATTAAGAGTACCTGATCCTCTGACCTCAAAGCACGTGGAGGGACATATGGGTGTATCAGATCCGAGAGATAGGCGGGGGCGAGACTGTTCAGCGATTTGTAGACATACATGAGAATTTTGAATTGGATTCGAAGATGAACCGGTAGCCAGTGAAGGGAGGCCAAGACTGGTGTAATGTGCTCTCTTTTGCGTGTGCTGGTTAAAAATCGGGCAGCTGCGTTCTGAACCAGTTGTAATCGTGCAATGGTGGCTTGACTGACGCCAAGCAGAAGTGAATTGCAGTAATCAAGCCTAGATGTAATGAATGCGTGAATCACTGTCTCCAGGTTGTTTTTGGATAATATGGGCTTCAGCTTAGACAGACGCCTCAGCTGGAAAAAACAGGATTTGACGATCATGTTTACATGACTGTTGAGTTTCATGGAAGGATCCATTATCACTCCCAGATTTTTGACTTTTTGTTTTTCGGACAGGGGTAGAGCAGACAGGTCAATGCAGTGGTTTGAGGTTGTGTCATTGGGAAGGAACAATATGGCTTCAGACTTCTTATCATTGAAGCTTAAGAAATTTAAAGCCATCCAGTCCCTGATGTCAGCCAGGCAGTCGAGCAGAGGTTGAATAGAGCCTGTACCATTTTGTCTTAGGGGGAAGTAAATTTGACAGTCATCAGCGTAGAAGTGGAAGGGTATTATTGTGTTTCCGGAAAATAGCACAGAGTGGCAGCAGGTATAAGGAGAACAAGAGAGGACCCAGGATGGACCCCTGCGGAACCCCCCATTTAAGACATAAGCATGATGCTGCCACTACCACGTTTCACAGTAGGGATGGTTAGTTTTAGTTTCAGTCTCATCTGACCACAGCACCTTTGTGCATGTGTGGGGAGTCTCCAGTATGCTGTTTTGGCAAATATCAAATAGTCTGCCTTATTTTTATTCTGTTTTTTTGTTGTTGTTGTCTTACCACTCTTCTGTGAAACCTAACTGTTGGTTTTAGTGTTCCTTCCACCTCAGCAGAAGATATGAAACCATTAGTCACAGACTCGGTAAATAAGAAATGACATTTTCCCTCTTGTTACCTTGGCTTGTTTGACAGCCGTTAAACTGTTCTGCATCTTCATGGCTTCGATTACACAGATCTCCTGACCTTCTGCAACCTACAAGGACAAGAGGGCATCAGTTCAATGGCTTAAGAGTTCAACTGAGATAATCCGACCGACCATGTCCTGGGTGTCTGAGAGTCTACAACACAACACTACTGTTTTACTCGTCTCAACACTGAAACAGATCTCTGAGCTGGTAATCTTACACAGATTATAGGTTTGCTCTTTTATTTGAGAAAATGTAACAGATAATGTGGGAGTAATTACTTTGTACAGTAGTAATGATTACAGGCTAGTGGGATGTTCTTCACCTAGAAATGTGCTGTAATCATCGATGTTCGGATATTTTACCGTATCTCCAGGCTTTACAGACACAGCCACAACCGTCCCTGGCATGGGAGAACGCAGGATGCTGCTGGTGTCCTCTGCAACTTTCTCCGGCATGTAGGAGATCAACTCTGAAGCCAACTTGGATAAAATACGAACCTTAAACTACACAAAACAAAAAAACAAGAAAAACCTATAGATGTATAATATTTATACAAAAATACACATACTAGTACTGTATATAAATTTGTCCCAGTATATCTGTGATTCAAATTTTGGACATATAAACTAAAGCTAAAGCTGTATTTAAGAGCCATCCATCCATCCATTTTCTTCCTCTTATCCGGGGTCGGGTCGCGGGGGTAGCAGCCTAAGTAGGGAGGCCCAGACTGCCCTCTCCCCAGCCACTTGGAGCAGCTCCTCTGGGGGAATCCCAAGGCGTTCCCAGGCCAGCCGAGAAACATAGTCCCTCCAGCGTGTCCTGGGTCTTCCTCTGGGTCTCCTCCCGGTGGGACATGCCTGGAACACCTCACCAGGGAGGCGTCCAGGAGGCATCCTAACCAGATGCCCGAGCCACATCAACTGGCCCCTCTCGATTTTTTATTTAAGAGCATTTAGCTTTTTTCTATCTATAATCTTTATTTGTTATTTTTCTCTACCTGCGTATATTTTTATACTTCTCGTTTGAAATAAATAAATCAAATGTGTTCATCCTCAGGTCCTGTTAAATACCGTATTTTCCGGAATATAGGTTGCGGCTTTTTGCCTAATTTGCATGTCCTGCGACCTATAGAGAGGTGAGACCTATTTATGGATTTTTTCCCATATTTTTAGACCAATTTTTGGCTCAGATGTGACCGTTTTTCATTTTGGCAGAAAATGGTGCAGTACCACTTTTGTCCGCTAGGGGACACTTCCAGAGTGTCCACCGACCGTTTCCAGCTCATGTGTCCGAAAAAAGCCTCCTCTGCTCGAACTGACTCTGTCGCTGCCCGGCCTCCTGCTCTGGAGGTAACTACTGTTAGCTCTGTGTTTGTTAGCTGTTTGTTTGCAAGATAAGTCAAGAACCACTTGGCTGATTTTTATGAAACTTACAGAATGTAATCACTGTATGGACAATTACAAAAAAAAAAAATAATTAAAATTAATTAATTAAATTATTAAATTATTAATTAATTAAATAATAATAAATAAAAAAAAACAACTCAGGACAGTGTTAGTTTTACTATTTTATGCTTATGTCTATTATTATATGTTTCAGTGTTTCAATGTTTAGATGTTTACTGTTGCACCGAGGGACTGAGAGAAACGCAATTTCGGTCCTGTGTATGTCCTGCACTGTACATATTGCAGATCTGACAATAAAGTTGACTTTGACTTTGACTTTTGACAAGTGACTAGCTTTATGAGATGTTTGAGATAAAAAAAAAGATCTTTAGCATCGTTGTTAGCGGTTAGCTACCGTAAACAGATACCTAATATTTAGATAAATAACTCATAAACCACTCGGCGGATATTTTTTCTGCTCACAGAGTGTAATTATATGGCTTTAATTTACAAACTGTTGCCCTGTATGAAGCATTTGAGATAAAATTCAATTTTTTTATTCGTTGTTTTAGAAGGAATCGTCTCGTGTTAGCTTCCGTTTTATTTCCGTGTATATTTTAGCAAATAGCTAATAAACCACTCGGCTAATAAACCACTAACCCTTGTGCTATAATGTCAGCTATAATTTTTAGCAAACAAATAATTGTTTTTACCGTGTTAATCTTCTTAAAAGCCTTGCTGTGCGCTCCTGTGGCAGACATTTGCAACAGAGCTAAACACTCGGTCCATATTGCCGGGTTGTCTCAGCGGTGACGCGTCACGTCAGCGGTGGATGACGCGTTACGTCGGCGGTGATGTAGGTGCGACCTATATTCCGGAAAATACGGTACTGCCGCTTTGCTTTCTGTCCACACACAAATGAAGTTTATTGAGATTTTTTTTTTAAAGTGTTTTTGGTGTACTATGTGGACTCGAGTCTAATTTGTGCATGTTCACCATCATTAAACTAGAGTCGTTTTGAGAAAATATTAAACCAGACTGCGATCTTTAAAAATGTTAGTGTGGATGTTCTCACCACCTAGTGGTGTGGCATGGGCATTTCAGCATTATGAAATTGGAAAAACAATGTGTTAAAAAAATATCATGACAGCTTTAGTGCCTTAAAAGTAGAAAGAAATAAACAGCCGATACAAAGTTAGAGAGCTGGTACAACGTTTGTCTGTGCTGCTGGTCCAAACTGGTAAAATGAGGTAGAAGCCAACTACGGGTTTCAAACTACCTCTAAAAACCAGTTTCGTTGCTGAAAGGAGTTCAGGCATTATCACAATGAGGTACCAGGAAAAATAAAATGTTGTCAAATTGATAAATAATATATTGTGTAATGCATATACCGTATTTGTCGCCGTATCAGTTGCACCGTTATGCATACATTTGCAAGTTCTGTGATTTATACAGCGAAGCGACGTATTTATGTTTTTTTCCCATATTTATAAAAAAATTTGGCTGAGATCTGATGGTTTAATTCATTCTGACATGGAAAATATTGAACACTACCATTTTCAGCCACTAGAGGGCCCTCGACTAATATGGCAAGCCAAGTGTCTCATTAATAGGTAAAAGTGGCTATTAATGAGACACTTGGCTTGCCATACCAAGTCACCTTCGTCTCGCTCCAGAACTCTTGGAGCAAATGTCAAATCAGCTGCATTTTGCCACGCTGCCCAGGAGAAATGCAGCTGATTTAACCACTAAAGTGAATTTATTAAGTAAAAGTTCAACTTAGACACACATTTACCGTACTATAATTTTGAGCAAACAAATAATTGATTTTAAGTGTTAATCTTGTTACTTTCTTGTTAAAGTCCTCCCTTGTACGCTCCCGCGGCCACCATTTGGCAGCCAATTGATTTTTGGCACAACACCGGCCCACATACAGGTCTCTCTTGTAAATGAGTCCTCGAGGCTCAATGGGATTAACCTGCCTAAATAAAGGTTGAATGAACATTTCCAGATTGTCAGCGGTGACGCATAATAGATGCAACTTATATGGCGAAGCAATGTATTTATGTTTTTTCCCACTTTTTTAGACATATTTGGACTGATGCGACTTATACAGCGGTGCGATATGTACGGCAGAAAGTGTGTCTAGTTAGTTGTTAGAACGGTTTTAAAAACATACATTTATATTTCTAAACTCAGTAAATCAGAGAATATTTTCTGCCCCTGATTTGTGAGCTGGCTCGTGCCCCCATGTTCACTGTCAGGTAAATTGCATGAAGCCTGAGTGTAAACATCCAGACTTACCAATGTGCCCATGTACTGGAGAACAATCAGGCCTGAAGCCTCTCTGGACAGACACTAAACAAAATGACAAAATGTTTTTAGAAACGGTTTCATTTTGATCCAGTCAGTTTTATCGGATCTTACTTTGTAAATAAAGAAACATGTCTGATTAAGAACCTGCATGTCTTACCTGAAGCATCCTCTGTGTGCCATTGATAGTTAGTGGCAGCAGAGGGGACGCCAGGTTCCACTGTCCACTCACCTCAACTGTCTCTCCATCCACCCCCACCTGCAGACACCAACATATTCCATCCCATAATGTCTAAATTAATTATATCTAACTCTGTTTAACCTTCTACAGCACACTGCTTTAACTTTGAGCTTTCATTTTAGTTTTATTCAAAACCAAAGAACAGATAAAAATGTGTGGGTATTTCCACAAAAACTAATTAACCTTGAACCGAAAGAAGAGGAAGGTTTTAGCTCCAACATCACCATCGGTTTTATAAACCACCACTTTCAATGTTTCGCTTTAGTCTTTGGTCATAAACGTCACAGCATTTAAAACCAAAAATGACTAAATCAGAATCAAATTTATTGTCATTGCACACATGGGCGTAGCCAGGATTTTCTGAGGGGCGGTTCGTTTAAAGAAAAAGTGCACATTTAACAGACAACACGCCTCGGTGGTTCACTGGAAACGCATTGGGTTGCCACTCCAAACTTTATCTCGACTCGGTTTCAATCCTCACCTGGTTGAAATAATTTTACGTTTGTCTTTTATTGAAAAAAAAAAAAAAAGAGTTTGTGTTATGCCTGTGGTTAACACAAACTCCTTTTTTTTTATCCAATAAAAGTGAATGAGTGAATATGAGTGAAAGTGAATAGAACTGAATGAGTTCTTTGCTCGGTTTGAGGCGAGTAACAGCACACCTGCACATAAACTCCCCCCCTCTCCTGGTGGCCAGGTGCTGGCGCTGTCCTCAGACAGCGTAAGGCGATCATTCATCAAGATTAACGCCCGGAAGGCCTCTGGTCCTGACAACATACCTGGTCGTGTGCTGAAGGACTGTGCAGGGGAACTCGCAGCGGTCTTCACGGACATCTTTAACATCTCACTGAGCCAGGCCATCGTCCCCACCTGTTTCAAAGCCACCACCATCATCCCTGTCCCAAAGAAGGCAACGCCCGCATGCCTCAATGACTATCGCCCAGTAGCACTCACCCCCATCCTGATGAAGTGCTTTGAACGGCTAGTCATGAAAAGCATCACATCTGTCCTCCCTGCCTCCCTGGATCCCTTCCAATTTGCATACCGACCTAATCGCTCAACCGACGATGCCATCTCCTCTGCCCTCCACACAGCTCTCACACATCTGGACACGAAGGACTCCTATGTTAGAATGCTGTTCATCGACTTCAGCTCGGCATTCAACACCATCATCCCCCAACAGCTCATCCTTAAACTGGACAGTCTGGGGCTGAACACCTCAATGTGTAACTGGCTGCTAGACTTCCTGACCGGGAGACCACAGACAGTGCGGGTCGGGAGTAACACATCTAGCACCATCACATTGAACACAGGGGCCCCACAAGGATGTGTGCTGAGCCCCCTTCTATTCACCCTGCTAACACACGACTGCACACCATCGTACAGCTCCAACCACTTCATCAAGTTTGCGGACGACACAACAGTGGTGGGTCTCATCAGCAACAACGATGAGACGGACTACAGGAACGAGGTGAGCCGCCTGGCCTTGTGGTGCGGACACAACAATCTCACTCTCAACGTGGAGAAGACAAAGGAGATTGTTGTGGACTTCAGGAAGAGGGATGCCCAACATGCCCCTCTGACCATCAACAGCACCACAGTGGAGAGAGTGGACAGCACCAAGTTCCTGGGAGTGCACGTCTCAAAGGACCTGTCCTGGAGCAGGAACACTGCATCACTGGCCAAGAAGGCTCACCAGCGTCTCTACTTTCTCCGCAAGCTGAAAAGGGCTGGAGCTTCAACCCCCATCATGTGCACCTTCTACAGAGGTGCCATAGAAAGTGTCCTGACCAGCTGCATCACGGTGTGGTTTGGTGCATGTACTGCATCCTGCCGCAAGAGCCTCCAGCGCATCGTGAGAGCAGCTGAGAAGATCGTCGGCACCTCCTTCCCCTCACTGCAGGACTTACACAGCAAACGCCTCACTCGGAAAGCCCTCTGCATGGCAGGTGATCCCACACACCCACTACACAGCTGCTTCAGACTGCTGCCATCAGGGAGGAGACTGAGGAGTCTCCAGGCTCGAACCAGCAGACTGAGAGACAGCTCTGTTCATCAGGCAGTCAGGATGCTAAACACTCTGCCTGCTCTGCCCCCCTCCCATTTGAACTGCCTTAACACTAAAACTTTCTCACACATTACCACACAACACAAAGATTTTAACACTGGACTCTGTGTCATCAAACGGGTTATTCACTAAACTCTCGGTCATGTGCTCATACAGTTTGCACTACTTCTTATATTTGCACTAATGTCTGTATTACATCACTGCCTATAGTCATACTACTGTTTACATTCACTGTTTACATTTATTAATACGTTTACATTTATTACTACTGTTTACATTTATTACTACTGTTTACATTTACACTACTTTTATATCTACACTACTGCTGATACATATACAGTATTCTCTGACTAGCCTTATTTAAGGATGCCCAATGTGCCTTACTGCATATGCCACTTTGCCTCTATACCAACATCAACTACCTCATACATATACTGTGTACATTAACTCATATGCTGCTTTGCCACTCTTTGCAAATGTCAATGCTAGAACCTTCAGTTTATTTTATAGATATACTTTTTATACTTTTTATACTACTATGCAAAAACTCAGGACAGTATTACACTTTTATTATTTAATTTTATGCTTATGTTCATTAAATGTTTAGTGTTTTAGTTTTAGTTTTAGTGTTGGTGTAAATTTTCATACTTTTATACTACTATGCAAAAACTCAGGACAATGTTACACTTTTACTATTTTATGCTTATGTTTATTAAATGTTTCAGTGTTTTAGTGTTTAAATGGTTACTGTTGCACCGAGGGACTAAGAGAAACACAATTTCAATCCTGTGTATGTCCTGTACATATTGCAGTTCTGACAATAAAGTTGACTTTGACTTTGAAAAGACAAACGTAAAATAATTTCAACCAGGTGAGGATCGAACCCGAGTCGAGATAAATTTTGGAGTGGCAACCCGATGCGTTTCCAGTGAACCACCGAGGCCTGTTCACCGGTTTGACATTAGCAGCGTCTCCATACCTTCTCTTTCCACCTCTCTTAACACAGAACTTGTGTTGTGCGGGAGTTGTATGCGGGACTTCATAGGCAAAGTGGGCGGTTCGTTCGAACCCCCCGAACCCCCTCTTCCTACGCGTGTGGCACAGTTAAGTACAGTGAAAATACGTTCCATACAGCCGTCTGGAGGGCAGACAGATGTGCACCGGGGCTGCTGCTTCTATGAAGCACAGCTCTTATCACTTAGATAAGAAAAGGGGAAGAGAACGTGAGGAGAGAAGGTATATAAAAAAAAAAGATCTCTCACACTGTGTCCTTGACACAGGGCATGGTGTAAGGTAGCAAAAAATATATACCGTACCTCAGCAAACAACATAGAGAGATATAACACATTTTGCAGGGGGGAG